>JAKSZT010054303.1:1625393-1864326 GCA_026826555.1 Tolypeutes matacus | reverse complement strand
GGCTGGAGGCTGGAGCCTGGGGGCAGGGGGCAGGGGGCAGGGGCTGGAGGCTGGAGCCTGGGGGCAGGGGGCAGGGGGCAGGGGCTGGAGGCTGGAGCCTGGGGGCAGGGGGCAGGGGCTGGAGGCTGGAGCCTGGGGACAGGGGGCAGGGGCTGGGGGTGGGCATCCTTCGGACGCTGCGCACCCGTCCAGCTCTGCTCTCTGCGGAAATTCAGAGACAAACACGAACGGATGACAACAGAAAACGGGACTGAAACAGTGGGAATCAGCAATTCTGCACAGGAAGCTTCGGGAGATGTTGTTTACTGTAGTTTTGACGAGGATGGGACAAAATTGAACAAACAAGATGAGTTTGGTGCTTTGAAACGCGTGAAAGCTGCTAGTGAGCTTGATTCTCCCTTCTCAGAAATAACAGAAATTAGTGAAGCTCTTGCAGAAAATCCAGAACTTGTCAACAAATCTTGCTGTGAAGATGGTTGACTGATCAGGATAATACTGAGTAATCCTTCAGAACTTGATGCTCTGAGGAGTGAAGAAGAATACGAGAAATACTTAAACTCTAGTGAGGAGTGAAAATGGAACCCCTAAACAAACTTGTCTGAAACAACTTAATACAGCAATATTTTAAATTACTGGTGGATAGAGATTTATAATGGCAGGTTTTTGCAATACTGATAGAAAAGCAGACTATCATTCCAACTATGCCATTGAAAGAAAACACCCCATAACTTTCTAATGACAGCACATAAACACAATATACATATTTTTCACATTACCCTGTGATTTAGACTAGAATCTAGTTATTATATTCAGAATTCATGAAATTATCTCAGGTAAAAACTACTTGTAGAAATTATGTAATTCAGGGTTACATTGTTATCTTAAGCCTTATATAATATTGTAACTATTGTTAACATCCATCCCTGGATTTGGGTCAAAATATTTAATGATATTTTTATTGCAAATAACGGGGTGGAGGTAAGTTTTTGTTAGTTATATGGTATCAGATGAGGAACAATATTTTCTTAATTTTGCAGTACTCTGTGTTTGCTGGTGCTATTTTCATACAGTGTATCAACAGCCTTGCAGCAAAAGAAGAAACTGCTTAATAATACTAAAATATGCAACTTAGTCATTGGGGCAAAAAAAAAAAAACATCTGTGGCTGGATTATTTTTATTTTATTTTATTTATTTATTTTTTTTACTGGGAGGTCCCGGGGATCGAACCCAGGTCCCTCCATATGGGAGCCGGACACCCAACCAGTTGAGCCACACCCGACCCCTGTGGCTGGATTATGAAGTGAAAATACCCTACTCTGTAGTCACAGCCTCTGCTCTCTGAGGAGCCTGTTGTTTTCTGGAAAAAGTACAGACGGGCATAAACATTCATAATGCAGTAAGATAAATGTTATCATTGAATTCCAAACTGAGGCTTGTCAGGAAAGGCCTCCTAGAAAAGCTGGCTGCTATACTGGCATTTTGAGAAGAGTTAGCCAGGACAATAAGGTGCAGGAGGTGACATGCATCAGAAGGCCCAGAGATGGGACAGTGATGGCCTGTCAAGGCATCTCCAAAGAGTTCAGTGACGCCAGAGCCTCAGAGGTGAGAAGGCATATGGGGAGAGGTGAGGCAGGAGAGGTAGGCAGAGGCAGCCCTGCAGGGACTTAGGGCTCACCTCTTCTGGGAAGTTTCTTGACCTCCTCACACCCCCAGCAGGCAGGTTGGGTGCCCCTCTTCTCTCTTCCAACAACACCTGTCTTAGCCCTGGTGTGGCATATTGTATACTGTACACTGTGAGAGTGTCTTTATTTATCTGTCCCCCCACTGCATTCTGAACCCCTAAGGGCAAGGGCTTCATCTTATCATCTTGATAATTCAGCACTTAAGCATGACTCTTACTTAGTGCGTATAAGTGCCAATAAATATATGTGGGATCCGTGAAGGACCAAGGGAAGAAGTTCAGCATGGAGGTTAAGCGTGTGGGCCCTGAAGCCAGAATGCTTCCATTAAAATTCTGGCTCTGCCACTACTAATGGTGGAACCTTGGGCAGTGTAGCAGTTTGGCAGTTTGATATAGTTATGAATTCCAAAAACAGATACTGGATTATGTTTGTAAACTGGTCTGTTCATCTGGGCATAATTGAGTTATGATTAGGCTTTGATTGGGCCACGTCAGTAGGGTGTTGAGCCCCGCCCCTTGATAGCTGGGGTCTCAAAGATAAAAGACATGGCAAAGGACAGGGTTGGAGTTTTCTGAGTTGGGGTTCTGATGCGGAGTCTTGAGCTGGAGCCCCGGGAAAAGAGAAGCGCGGTTTGCCTGACAGTTCACAGCTGGCCTTGTGGAGCGAGGCAGAGCCTAGAGACCCTCGTAGTCTACAGCTGACCTTGTGGAGGAAACAGAGGAGCCCCGGGAAGAGAGGAACCGAAGAAACCCGAACCCTGGCAAACGTCGGCAGCTGTCTTGCTCCAACATGCGGCAACAGACTTTGGTGAAGGAAGAAACTTATGCTTTATGGCCTAGTAACTGTAAGCTTCTACCCCAAATAAATACCCTTTGTGAATACCAACCAATTTCTTGTATTTTGCATCAGCACCCCTTTGGCTAATACAGGGAGGTTACTTAACCATTGGGTGGCTTGGTTACCTCCCAGGAAAATGGGACTAATATTGGTGCCTCTCTTTTAAGTTATGGGTTATTGTGACTATTCAATGAGTTAATGCTTATTAATTCATTTAAGTACTTACTCCGTGGCACAGAATAAGTATTCAATAAATGTTAGTTCTCTTAGAGTTCAATAGTTGATAGTTAATTGTCATAGGATCATAATAATAAACCCAGCTAGGATCAAGCTTTCTTAGTTACAATCTGGATCTATTCCTGTTTCCTTGAGCTGACCAGTGAAGCCTCCTGGACTTCCCCATCACTTCTCACACGGCACTGGAATGTTTTTGCTATTGTGCCTCTTCCCTCCCCTCTCCCTCCCCCAATACCTTCACTCCCTCCCCCAACCTCTACCTTAGGCTATAAAATCTGTGAGAGCTTTTTATCCCATTCCTTTGTAGCAATGTGAACACATAGTAAAATAGATACTTGTGGCCCTTGGATGTGGGGCATTTTTTAAAAGTCTTCAATCACACAGTCACAATTTCTGGCTTTGTGTCATTTCTTCAGATGCCCAATACAGTCTCGCACTTTGTGGGATCCCGATTTTATTACGGATGACAGTTCTTTCAGCCTTTTTGCAGGGAGTGGTGCTTGCACATACCTCTACGAACTGCCTTCACTTCCTGGCCTCACAATTTGTGTTTGTCTCTTTATTAGACGGTTACCTTCTATGGCTCATCATTGCTGAATAGCTCTGTGCCTCCTGGAGAACCACTGGGAATGAAAGGTGCCAAGAAGCCTGGTCTTGTTACCAAAAATGGACTTGTTCTTTTTGGTAACGATGGAAAAGCTGTAAGTGTGTTCTATATGGTCACCTCTAAAATAACTGCTTTGGTTTCTTTTTACCCAAGCTGCTAAGGGATTCGCTTTCACAAGATAGTCTGGCTTTCAATGAGGTGGGAGGAGGAGCAGGATATCTGGTCCCCATTTCCCTCTGGGGATGAGCTGGTTGTGGGTCCTAAAGAGGACCAGCTCCTCGGCCTGGGCCCAAGGGGCCTGCACAGTCTCCTTTGTGGTCCAGTAGAAAGAGCTCAGAATTTGGTCACTACAATTACTAAATTAGTAATTAGTAACTGCCCTACCACTTCCTGACCATGATATTGGGCAGAACGCTTCTCCCCTCTGAGTCTCAGTTTCGCCACATGTAAAACAGAGAGAGCCATCCAGTCTACTGCCTTCCCGCTGCCAGTCTACTGCCTTCCCGCTGCCAGTCTGGGAGGAGAAATGAGGACCTGGGTGTGGCTCTGCAGATGTCCTGCTGTTGCCTCACCAGGCAGGCGCCCAGGTCCGCCACGTGCATGTGGGAATGCGGGAGCTGGGCCTCCGCAGGCTCTCGGATGGCTTCCCAATGGGGAGTGCAAACGGGGATTTAGAGCTTCCGGTTTCTGGTAGCTGCAGGTGTTAAGATGCAGGCTTTGGAGCCCAGCTTGTCCTGGGTTCTAAACCCAGCTCTGTCATTTACTAGCCGTGTGGCATTGGGCAAATTACTTAATCTCCTTAGGCCTCCACTTCCTCATCAGTAAAAAGCCTCCATCAAGATTTATGAGAGTAAATAAGACTCTTCAGCACATACATACTTAGCACCAAGCGTAGTAGAGAGGAAGTGCTCAGAAGAAGCCACGCTGTTTTTATCATCCTTGTAGGAGGTTTTGGCCCAAACACCTACACCCAGCCGTCAAATTTTCAGGGACTTCATATCTATTTTGAGATGAATCCACCCCGAACTTAACTTTCTCCTTTCTGCTGTTATTAAAATGACATTTCAGTCCTTTTACACTTAATGGTGAGTGCTTTTAACCCATATTTTTATATTTTCCAGATAAGCTGGTCCTTATATGGATTTATTATATGACTCCCTTTCCCACCAGCCTCACTTTTAAACTGTACTAACACCCAATTCCTCTGCTTGCTTTGTTGCTATTTTGTAGTTGATGGTGAGAAACCTGCAGTTTGAAGATGGGAAAATGATTCCTGCCTCTCAGTACTTTTCAGCGGGTGAGACGTCAGTGGTAGAACTTACAGCTGAAGAGATGAAGGTGGCAGAGACCATCAAGGTGAACATGTCGTGTCCTTACTGATGGTGCCTTCATCTTTCTCTTGCCTTGGAACGCTGCAGCATATTTGGAACTGGTGCTATGGGTCCTCAGATGATTGGTGATGGAACTTCATTTCCTCTTTTTTTTTTTTTTTTTTTTTTTTACCGGGAGGTCCCGGGTATCGAACTCGGGTCCCTCCATATGGGAGACGGGCGCCCAACCATTTGAGCCACATCCGTCCCCCATTTCCTCATTTTTAATGTTTGTATTAGCTGCTATAGCAAATCAGCCCCCAAATCTAAATGGCTCAAACACAGTATAAATTTGTTTTACATTCACGATAATAATCCCAGGCAGTTCCAGGTTTGCATGGGGGTTGGGAATGGAGTCACTCAGGGACCCAGGCTTTGCTATCTTCAAGGTCACCCTGGGGTCCATCTCCATTTCATGCAGCCAGAAGGGAAAAGAGCACTGAGAACTGTAGGGAGGAGGTTTCCCATGGGCCATGCCTGGGGTGGTACAGATCACTTCCACTCAACATTATTGGCTACAGGACAGTCACACCCCTGCACCCAGCTTGAAGGGATATGAGAAGTGCAGTTGAGCTCGGTATCCAAGACGAAGAGATGGTAGGTTTGGTGAAGGCTAGCCAGGCCCTGCCACAGTGCTCTACATGACGCTCCCCTCCCCTCGTACAAGTCCCTCTTTTTTGTAGGTCATCTGGGCTGGAATTTTAAGCAACGTCCCTGTTATTGAAGACTCAACAGACTTCTTTAAGTCTGGAGCTAGCTCCATGGATGTTGTCAGGTAAAACCACCTCCCTATTGACTCAGCTCTCTTCATTGACTCCTTTGACTTTGAAAATCAAACCCACATCCTTTGTTCTGGCCTCCATCAATCTATCAAACCTGACTGCTACATCTCTCTTTTCTTCATCTTTGTTCTTCCATGGCCACACACCTGCATTTGCTCCTTTGTTGCTGACCACAGTTGTTTCTTTGTATACCCAGAAAATCATCGCTCCAGTTTTTGTTTTTAATTTGTCCTCGCAATTCTTGGCTGATTGTTCCCCCAGCAATGTGACATCGGAATTGAGAAGCTCCAAAGTGAGATGGGCGACAGTGTTAATCAGGAACTTCCTGTTTTGTCGGATCCAGGAGGATGCATGGCGATAATTACACTTCCCTCAGAATCTTTTTGCTGCCGTCCCAAATTACCCAGTAAGATAGAACTAGAATGAGGGTTGCAAGGTACTTGGAAGAGAAGGAGCTCCACCCTATAATCAGAATTTCTATAAAGATGTTTAGAGCAAGGTGGAAGGTGTAGAGTACTAGGAAAAAACAAACAAACAAACAAACCAAAAAAAAACCCACTTCTGTGGCAAGAAAAAGTGTACCAGGATCGGAATAGAGCAGAGTCTTGCAGATTCTTTCTTTGAATAACTGGGAAATTGAGACTGTTGGGAACTAACGGAGGCTGTGAGGTGACATGATGGTGGATGCAGAGAACAAAGCTAAGGGGAGTTTGATCCTAGCCAGGGGAGAGAGGGCCACACTGGAGCCATGCGCTGCTTAAACAAGGCAAGAACCTTCCTCCTCTTGACATAACCTTCACCTTGAAAAAACGTGTTCTTAATGAATCCTCTCTTTATTCATCTATTCACTCATTTATTTAACAAAATGTATTAAACACCTACTACATAAAAGAACAATTTTAGGCACAGGGGATATAGTCATGGACAAGGCAAAGTCCCTGTATTCGTGGAGATTTTATTCCAGTAATCAAAAGTGATCATCTCAAGAACACATAGTATTTGTAAAAGTCAAGAGTTTTGGTTCCTCAAATGACAAATTTCTCAGCTTTGATTCATGAGTTACCAGAAATTTCTAATTTGCTCAATTAAAGATTTCAATACTGTACTATTAATACTATTTTTTTGCTAGGCAAGATACTCCCACAGGAAATACTCATTTCCTAACTGAGTGTCTGGCTTTATCATCAGATATTATTATTTTAAACTATGAAGGTCTCATGTCTTTTAAAGAATAAATGACTTAACAACTGTGGTTGCCTTTCTATGCTGTCTGTAGTACACCATTGTTAGTCAAGAAATGCTAAATAACAACTGTAATTGACAAATTAACAGTGAAAATCAAAGGATTGGAAAGGACTTCAAAAATGATATTGACCTACTTCATGATTCTAGTTAGTAGTTACTTTAACCATGAAATACAAACAAATGTCTCTTTTATTCTTACACATGATCTAGAGAAAATATTCTACAATATAACTTTTGTTTCTCATGATCATAATAGTTAGGAAATTTCCTTTACCTCTTGTTTCTTGAATACATTTGAAATGAAAGAAATAGACCTTATGTGCCCCTTAGAATCTTGCTTGCAAGTAATGAACATGTTTTTCCCTTGACTTCTTTTATTTTTAGCTGTGTGTAAAGTAAAAACAAAAACCAAGAAAAATTGCCACTGTCCTTAAAGACATGTTTTTAAAATTTTCTTTCTCTCAGTTTTATCAACTTCTCTGGTTATTGTCACAAACTATCTCACAGGATATGAAATGGCATGTGACATAATTCTCTCTTCAAAACAATTTAGCAAATGCTACTAATACAATTTCCCTAAGCCCTTTTCAAAAATGTAAGTAACATGAGCTGGTTCTTACTTCAAGGCTGGTTGAAGAGATCAGACAGAAATGTGGTGGGCTTCAGTTACAGAATGAAGATGTCTATATGGCCACCAAGTTTGAAGATTTCATCCAAAAGGTCGTGAGGAAACTGAGGGGAGAAGATCAAGAAGCAGAGCTCATAGTGGATTATGTAAGGCTTAATCCTTGGGGTTTAAAATCTAAATCATTAAGGCCCATAAACTATAAAAGAATGGTGTTCCTTCCATCCATTTTTTTTTTCTTTAAATAACAGCTTTATTGAGCTTTATTCACATATCATAAAATTCACTCCTTTGAAATGTACAATTCAGTGGGTTTTAGTATGTTAACAGAATTATGCAACTATTATCACTATCTAATTTTAGAACATTTTCCTTGCCCCCAAAAGAAACCTGTACCTCTTAGCAGGCACTTGCACTCCCTGCTCCCTCTAGCCCCTGCCAACAACTAATCTACTTTCTGTCTCTATGAATTTGCCTGTTCTGGTAAATCATGTAAACAGAATCATACTCTATGTAGTCTTCTGTGTCTCGTTTCTTTCACTTAGCATAGTATTTTCAAGGTTCACCCATGTTGTAGCATGTATCAGAACTTCATTCCTTTTTACGGCTGAATAATATTCCATTCTACGGATAGACCATATTTTGTTCATCCATTCATCAGTTGATGGACATTTGTATTTTTCCACTCTTTAGCTATTGTGAATATTGTTGCTGTGAACATTTGTGTACAAGGTTTTGGGTAGACATATGCTTTCAATTGTCTTGGGTATATACCTACATTATATGGTAACTCAATGTTTAACTTTTTGAGGAACTGTCAGACAGTTTTCCAATCCCATCAGTATATGAGGTTTCCAGTTTCTCCAAATCCTCACCAACACTTGCTACATTTGCATTTTTTGTTCTAGACATCCTAGTGGGCATGAAGTGGTTTCGATTTGCATTTCCCTGACAACAAATGATGTTGAACATCTTTTCATGTGCTCATTGGTCATTTGCATGTCTTCCTTGGAGCAATGTCTACTCAGATCCTTTGCCTATTTTTAATTGGATTATTTATCTTTTTATTGTTTTGTTGTTATATATATATATATATAGTTTTGTTGTTTTATATATATATATATATACACACAAACACACATATATAGTTGCTTTATATATTCTGGACACTAGTCCCTTATCAAGATTTGCAAATATTTCTCCCATTCTGTTTTATTTTCACTTTCTTGATGGCGCCCTTTAAGCATAAAAATTTTAATTTTTGATGCAGTCCAATTAAATTTTTTTTTTCTTTTGTCACTTGTGCTTTTGGTGTCATATATAAAAAAACATTGCTGAATCTAAGGTCACAAAGATTTGCTGTTATGTTTTCTTCTAAGAGTTTTCCAGTTTAGCTCTTACATTTAGGACTTTGATCTATTTTGAGTTAAAAAAAATTTTTTTTAAGATTTATTTATTTACTTTATCCATTTTAAACGCCCCTTCCCCATTTGCTGTTTTGTGTCCATTCGCTGGGCAATTCTCTGTGTCTGTTTCCTGCCATCTCTTCTCATCCTTCTCCTCCAGTCTTCACCAGGATTCGATCCTGGAGACCTCTGATGTAGGAGAGAGGGGTTCTGCCACCTGTACCACCTCAGTTCCTGGTTTTCAGACCTTTCGGAGCATCTCATCTTGTCTCTCCCCTGTTACGTCATCATCTTGCTGCATGGCTCCTGGGGCCCGGCGGTTCACCAGCACACAGCCCATGCGCCTTCTATATATATATATATATTTTTTTTTTTTTTTTCATTTTACTGGGAGGTCCCGGGGATCGAACCCATGTCCCTCCATATGGCAGACGGATGCCCAACCATTTGAGCCACATCCGCCCCCTTGAGTTAATTTTTAAGTATGGTATAAGGTAAAGGTTGAACTTCATTTTTTGCACGTGGCTATCCAGTTGTTCCAGCACCTGTTGAAAAGACAATTTTTCCCCCATTGAATGATCTTCACAGCCTTGTCAAAAATCAGTTGACCATAAATGAAAGGGTCTATTTCTGGACTCTCAATTCTATTCTATTGATCTATATGTTTCTCCTTATGCAAGTGCTACACTGTCTTAAATAAGTACTTAGTGTGGGATAAGGCAATATGCCCTCTTGCTACTTTACATTCTTTTTAAAGCTTTATTAATTTCTCTATATGAAATGATATTTAAATCATTTAATTTCCTCTTTAATACTTTGGATTGATATGAAATTGTAATGCCAATAATGCTCTTTCACATATGTTACCTCAATTAATATTCACAATAACATGACGATATATCTTATAGGTAGGGATCATTATACATCGTAGATAGGTATCATTATCATTATTTTCATTTTATTATTGAAAAACTTAGGTTTATAAAAGTTAATTTGACTAACATAAGTCTACTTGCTAGCCAACGGTAGAGAATGCAATTTAGGCAACATAATTGTAACAGAGAAAATTAAAATGAGAAAGTTTCTTTCTTAAGGAAAGAAATTTAAACTGGTATTAGCATAAATGTGTCAAAAGCATTTTCAAAAATTTAATGAAACAGTGGCTGCGTTCCATAAATACTGCCACTAGATGGCGATGTTTGCATTCTCTGGAGAGCTTTTGATTTTTATCTTTTTAGCTGTGTAAGGAAGGAAGCCTAAAATCTTTGTTAAGCCCAGCCTGGAACCCTTCTGTCATCACAGATGTGACCTCCTGCCCTCAGTGGCCAAGCCGAGCACGATGAGGCCCAAATCTTACATAGGTTTGTCTCTTCTGGATAGTAGAAACTAGAATCCCACTGACTTAACTTCTTTCCCTGCATTACTGAATAAGCTTCTTTATTGCTCTTTGGTATCAAATGGATAAGCACAGAAATCCATTGAAACTATTAATATAAATATCTTTCTTAGGTTTCAAAGGAGGTCAATGAAATGACAGTAAAAATGCCGTATCAGTGTTTCATAAATGGAAAGTTCATAGATGCTGACGATGGAAAGACTTACGACACCATCAACCCAACAGATGGCTCTGTGAGTAATTATTTAGTGTGTCCAGCAGTCACCAGTCATGCACATCCCCCTGAGAACTATATGTAAAGAAAATTTTTGAGATACTGCAAACTCATGGAGAGAAATTCAGCTTTCCTAAGGCGCTAAAAGAAATAGGACTAGTGTTCCTAAATGTCTTCCCATAGTGTAGTCTGACAAGAGTACCAAATTTTAAGCTCATAATTTTCATGTTAAAGTTGCTTCTTTTTCTTTACTCTCTTGCTGAATGCGTTAATTTTCCATCATAAAGTTATTTGGATTTTGTAGGTACAATTCTATGTTTTCTATTAATATGACATTAATTCCAGGAAGCATATTTATATACCTCCTGTGTAACCTATTTTTGCTTACCTTGAAATAGACAATATGCAAAGTGTCCTATGCTTCTTTGGTGGATGTTGACAAAGCAGTAGCAGCAGCAAAAGATGCATTTGAAAATGGTGAATGGGGAAAAATGAATGCAAGAGAAAGAGGGAGACTGATGTACAGGTAAGTTTTTAAAAATTTTTTTCTTTAATTACTCTAATAAAAAAGACAGCAATGTTCCATATTTTATATATTTTGAAAAGAAGTTTTAAAACCCTCTAATAAGTATTTAATAAAAATAATAAATGTACTGAAGGGTAGCAGTGGCTACAAAATTAATAATACCAAATCAATTCTGATGGCTTTTGCATTAACAATAATATTTGGAGGGTGCCTAGAGAAAATATAAAATAGAATATAAGCATTTTAAAACTACATTTTATCCAGTCCTTTACCCTTTTGCTAAATCTTGTGACTACTAGAAGATATATTCAAGATGGTGGAAAAATATGCAGCTAAACTCATACTTCAAAAGGGTTAAACAGCCCTTCACTAAATATATTCCGTTCATTTATAAAATTAAAATAAGCAATGAGCCAATGAGGCTTTCTAGGTAAAAGATTCAGCAAAAGAAGGGAACTTTAGCATAGAATTAGTAACAGTGACTAGAACAAGAAAATTAGCATCATCAAGCAAGATCCGTCATTATTCAACTGTTTAGTTTGGTTAGGTCAATGCAACTCGCTCAGAAAGTCAGCAACATTGTGAGGGAAGGAGGTATAATCAGAGGGCTGTTTTTAATTCCTCATACAATAATCCTATTTCAATCAACCTGTAAAGTAAAAGCACTGAATCCACGTCACAGGTAAGTTTTTTTTTTTTTTTGAGAAGGCAAGTCTGTTACCTTTGGATATTGGTGGACATTGACAACATTTTAAAAATTTCTTTGAAACATTCTAGTATGCACTCATTATATTCTGTTACTTGTACCATATAAAATCCTATATATATGTGAGTTCCTGGTTTCTGCATTATTACTTGTACCAGGAGTCCAGCAGGGAAAGAAATGTATTGAAGGGACTATTTACAAAGGTGTGGGCAAGGTCAAGGGAATCCAACAAGGGATGATAAAGCACCCCAGGCAAGGCTAGCAGCAGGGGGAAAGCTGCTAGGACTCCAAGGTCTGAAGGGACAGGAGAGAGGGCTGTTACCAGGATCTGGCAAGCTTTCTAACTGTAGGAAAGGACCATACTACAGTGGTCTTTGGTGGAGGGGCACAGCCGCTGCTAAACCACAGCCCATCGGTGATGGAGCCAAGAGAACTCAATCCCCTGACGGCTATCTCCTCTGGCTTGCCTGTCTCCCATGGGCACCTGCCACTGTTCTGAAGCAACCAGAAGCCAGAGAGCAAAGCAGCCCAGGCTCTGTAACCTATAAAGATCATCATGGACTAGGGTGGAGAGTGCATATGAAACAGTGGATGGAGGATATCCAGCACCCTATTGTTTTCAAAGACAAAATTTAAATCTACTTGGTGAGTAGAGAGCAGGAGCAAGTCCTGGAGAGAGTTTTATAAATTGGTAACTAAGTATGCCAGCAGTATTTAGGTTGAACTGTAAATTCCTTTTTCTACTTACTTAAAGCCAACTATCTGACCCTGGTCCAAAGGTCTCTTAGAGCAGGACCTGGAGGAAACATTGGGGGAGGAGGATTTCCAGCCCGACTCTAGAAAGCTCCAAAAGGAACAGCTCAGAGAACCATGAAAGGAAGGAAGGAAAACTCATGGAGGAGGTGAACACAAACGATGAATTTTCATTATTTCATAATCATGAATCATTATACAGTTCTGCATTTATCTTACTATAGAAACTGGACACCAAAGAGAAATCTGTTGTGGTATTTTCAATCCATTCCATATATTTCTAACTTACCCTCTTCAGTTGGTGTGGGGAATATTTTTGAACCAACCAGATATGCTCAAGTGATCATGGGTTCCCAGGAGTCATGCATTTCACCCTAACTTCTCCGTGTACCCTCATGGAGCTGCCCACAGGGCCACACGCTTTCTGTCATTGATCTTGGATTACCACGGCTCAGTCACTGTTCTACCTTCTTAGACATATCGGATGCAAGTTTTCATGCTTCTAGCACCTTCTGCTTCTCCTTGAAACAAACTGTTCATGAAAGTATTTGTTGAATGTCTGTCTTCCTACTACCATCGTCTCCATGACAGCAGAGACCTGGTCCATCTGTGTTCACCTCTGAATTCTCAGCCCTTAGGAAGGTGCCTTATACCCAATAGAAGCTCAGTCAATATTTGCTGAATGAATTTCTTTCACTGGCCTTACAGACTTGCAGACCTACTGGAAGAGAACCAAGAAGAGCTGGCAACCATTGAAGCTCTTGATTCAGGGGCTGTCTATACTTTGGCTCTGAAGACTCATATTGGAATGTCTGTGCAAACATTCAGGTATTTTGCTGGCTGGTGTGACAAAATTCAGGTAAGCATGAATGTTATTTGCTTCTATGTAAATCATTCCAAAAGGTAAAAGGACTAACATTTACTGAGCTTGAACGAGGCACTGTATCAGAACCAGCTCTTATGTAAGTTTTCTCCTCTAATCCTCCTAACCACCACATGAGTTGGGTAGATAGAGTTACTATTCCCTTGTTACACACAAGGAAACAGAAGCTTGAGGATAATGATAATGAATGACTTATGTATGACCACAGAGCTAGTAAACCACAGAGCCAGAATTTGAACTCAAGATTTTCTGAATCCAAAGCATAACAAATTTCTTTGCACTTTATTATAATGTCTCCTGAGGGCATCTAATAGTTTTCTAGACCTATAGGGACAAACTTGGTATCATTACAAACATGCCTACAATGGCCAGAGAGCTAAATAGATGGACAAAGCAGCCTGGGAATAAGAAAAAATTTCATAAAGACACCAGCATATTAAATACTTTATGTCCCTTTTTACTCTAAGAAGGTAAATAGCACATGTGTGAGATAAATGGCAACTACGCTTGGCCTCAGCAATGGAGATGCAAAATGAAAAGTTACAGCCTGTGGCAAACAGCAGGATGCATGCTGCTCATAGACTCATGAGAGCCACTGCAGTACCAGCCATCACAGCCACCTTCCCAGCAGGAAGAAGGAGGAAGTGGTAGATAGGAAGAAGGGTAGAGAGGCTTTAAAAGCATCCCTCCTTCCCTGTGCCATATGCTTATATCTCCCTCCCAATGGGCCTCTTGATCTCCTGAGACTATGATATATAGTATTTTATCTTGGCACATTGCTACCACCAATATTAATATAGAGTCAGAGAGACCTGGATTCATGTCTCAGATTTGAACTGACCAGCTGGTGTGAAAGTTATTTTACCTCTCTGAGCCTTACTTTCCTAATCTGTAAAATGGTCACAATAAATCCTCATAATGAGCATTAGGAACATGCATTTACGTACTATAGGATTAGGCAAGTCTGCAACATAGTAAGTCTTGCACATAAATGTAGTTTATATTATTGTTCAGCAACAAAGACAAGCATTTAAAGATATTTAGTAATGATGATTCGGGTCCATCCCTTATCCTCAATAACAAAAGCTAAATAGCTCTGAAACATGAAAATTGATTTGTTTGATTGGTTCAAATTCATTTGGTATCAAAACCTGACCTGAACCAACATGAGTCTATTTATAGTAATTTATATCACAAGTTTATTTTTCTCTCACTTTCAAGGAGTCCCAATGCAGGCAGTCAGGGCTAATGAGTGAGATGCAAGTTCCT
This sequence comes from Tolypeutes matacus, assembly GCA_026826555.1. Classification (NCBI taxonomy): domain Eukaryota; kingdom Metazoa; phylum Chordata; class Mammalia; order Cingulata; family Chlamyphoridae; genus Tolypeutes; species Tolypeutes matacus. The sequence continues at coordinate 1,849,787 of JAKSZT010054303.1, read as the reverse complement.
TCTCTTTCTGCTGTGCCTTCCTTAGTACCTTGTGACCTCCATCATCAAGGCTTTCTCATGGACTCATGATAGCTACTGCAGTGCCAGCTATCACAGCCAAATTCCCAGCAGTAAGAATGAGGAAGCAAGGGCAGAAGGAGAGGGTACGTGGGTACTCTGCCTAGTCAGACTACTTTAAAGAGAATTTTCCCCTCCCAATGCCTTGGGCTTTCATCTACCACTGGCAACCCCTAACTTTTAGAGAGACTAGGAAGCTTAGTTTTAAAGCTAGGCACATTGCTGCCCCCAATATAAACACAGGGGTTCTGTTATTAAGGATAGAGGGGAGAATGCGTATTGGGCAGGCTATTTACATTCTCTGCCATTCCAAGAAATTGGGAATGGAGGGTGACTAAATTAGAGTTATGATCATTCTCCTGTGTTTCCTAGCTCTTTAGGGACAGAAATGCAGTTCCTTTTTGGATTTGGATATATTTCTTAGAAACAGAACACTGCCTTTTCTTATTGCCTAAGAAAACATTAAGACTGGAGGAGAGCAAATGGATTCTTTGAGAAACTCGTTTAAATTAGTAAAATAACTACCAACCATTTTTTACTCTTTAGGGGTCTACAATTCCAATCAACCAGGCTCGACCAAATCGCAATCTGACCTTTACCAAGAAGGAGCCACTTGGGTAAGACCAGGAGAATGTCTCTGGGTGACTTGCATGTGTTGTGTTAGTTTGAGGCAACTGAGGATGTCCTGTTTCTTCCCCTGCAGTGTCTGTGCCATTATCATCCCCTGGAATTACCCACTGATGATGCTGGCATGGAAGAGTGCTGCATGTCTGGCAGCAGGCAATACCTTAGTCCTTAAGCCGGCGCAGGTAAAACCCCAAGGGCCAGGTGTGGAATCTCCTCACATTTATAAATAGGATGTCTTTAAACAAAAATGGGTTCATATATGATGGCATCTTTTCCTATATCATGGATACCTTTTTTATATTAGTAAGTATTCATTTTAATAACTACCTATTAAATTACATGGATATTCCATAACTTAAAATTTCCATGACAATGGAGGCAAGCATATTTTATATCAGTGAAAGTGATGAGTTTCTGCAAACCAATTCAGATCTTGCAAATTGCCAATTTCCAACCATCAGGATGTTATTTTGAGTAATTATGATATCCAAAAGAGAAAGTCTTATTCAGGCATTCAAATTTTAATGATTAAAATTGTCAGGAAGATATGGAAAGATGAGAGAAAAGCTTGCAATTGTGGCAACTATGCAAACATGTATACATGTGGATAATAAAGAAATAACTTTAAAATAGTTTGGGCAATAGATTTCTTTTTAAAAAATCTTTTGATGCTACAAAAGCTTTTCAAGAAAAAAAATACAATAGCCAACTTAACCCTGGCTGAGCATTTACTATGTTTAGTACACAGCAGTAGGCATTTTGGGTTGTACCAGTCCTGGAGAAAACTTGGTCTCTATTCTGGAAGAGTTTAAAATTTGTTACCTATGACCACTCCTTTTATTTTTCCTCTTAGAACTTAAAAAAGTACAATTTTATATGGCAGAACTATATGGGCATGTGGCCACAGGCTTTTCTTCTTTTACTCATTAAATACAATTTCATTAAAGAATATTTGTACTACATTAAAAATTTTTTAAATTCAAAGAGGTAGACAGTGAAAAGTTTCTCTCCTATCTCTATTCCCCCAAGCAACCAGTTTGTGTTCCAGAGGCACCCGATGTTATTCATTTTTATAAGTTTTATTAGGTATCTTTCCAGAGATAGGCTTTGCATGTACAAACATATATATCTTTAATCCATTAAAAAATGCATACATGAAAAATTAGCCTTCTACAGAAAAAAAAGCTCCTTCCTTTTTAAAAAAATGCACAATATTCCGTTGTATAGATAAACTATATTTTATTTAACCAATCCTTAATTAATGGGTATTTAGATGTTCCCATTCCTTTGCTATCATAAACTGTACTGCTGTTAATAACCTTGATCTATGGCATTATGCACATGTGCAGGTATATCTGTAGGATAAATTCCTAATAGCAGAATCATTTAAGTCAAAAGATACATGTACGTGTGAAAGATTTCTTTCCATGGAGGTTGTACTAATTTCCAATTCCCTTGCATGGGAGAGCTGTTTTCCCAAGCAGCATCACTCTTTAAAAGGCAAAAAGCTAGTAGAGTGAAGGGAGGAGGCAGATTATCTAGTTCAGTGGCTGCACATTAGAATCAGTTGAGATAAAAGTTTTTAAAAAACCTGACACTTGGGCTGTCTTAGTAGAGACTTTGATTTAATTGTCTAGGTTGTAGCACAGGCATCAATATTTTTTTAAAGCTTTGCATTTGTTTCTGAGGTACAGCCACAGTTGAGAACCACGAAATGGTATCCAGTGAGAGTGCTGATCATTGAACAACTCTAACAATTATATATAATGTCCCCAAACCACAGACTTTTACTGAGTGCATACTAGTTGCCAGATACCATGCTGGGTTATATCAGTGACAGAGATGTACACAGTTTTTGTCCCCATGGAGATTATATTCTGGTTCTGCCTGCAATTTAAAACTGATAGTTTAATGACTGATGCTCATTTTAATCCTGAGAATTAAAGATCCAAAGTTCCCATTGTTAAGTTGGAGTTATCTTTTTCTTTTGTTGGATGATATTATGCAATGATGATATGAAATCATTTATAGCATTAGGTCCCTGTGTGAATTGCAAGAGGACTGCATTAGATGGCTCCTCCCTTTTAATTTGGTTGTCTAGTTTATTATATGGATCAAAGATTCCCTCCTGGCTTCACGCAGAAGGTACAGATTCCCATGGTCTGGAGCCGACTTGTCTGAGGCTGACAGGATTCTGACAAATTCAATAACCTACTCATGCCTAGAAGAGTGCCATGTCGCTCCCGTTTACCAGTTAAACCTATAATCTTTCTGGAATAACCAGAGAGCCAAATGGAAGAAAAGAAAGTTGGATTCATACCTTACATCTTACACCAGGATAAATTTCATATTGATCAAAGATGGAATATTTAAAAGTCAAGTTATGAAAATACTAGGAAAAATCATGGGCTATTTGGGTAAGGCCTTTGTCATTACGACATGATACCTTCAGAGAAAGAGCGTTAGAGAGAATGAGATGGAGAGAGGCAAGGAGGCAGGGAAACTTGGGCTCCCTCTAGAGGTTAGGGGCGTGCAGCTCCCAGCCTCCTGTAAGGCAGCAATCAAGAGGAATCTTCCATTTTCTTTAACTTGTTTACTCTGTGGCAGGGGTTGGTAAACTTAGATCTATTCAAAGAATATGAAATTATGGGTGGAAGCAGGGCCAGCAAGGAAAGGAAAAAGAATACAGGAGAATCTCTCTCCTCCCATTATTGCTTTTGCTATAGCCCTGGTAGAAGTTTTCAATAAACTCCAATGGGAGAAAGGAAAGCTGGTTAGGACAGGTATAATGATGACTAACTTTCTTTAAACTTTCATATCTCGGTAAAAGTTTACAAAGACTTTCTTATACCTTATCTCATCTCAACTTCTCAACAACCCTTTGAGATAGGCAAGATATGGAGATAATTGGCCTAATTCTGTATCTAAGGAGTTTCACACTCAGGGAGATTAAATGACCCCAGGCCACCGCAGCAGTGAGTGACTGGTAGACTTGTGACTCACAATGGAATCTTCTGATGTCATAGTTGTACTGCTTACACCTCTGTCCCGGACTGACTCTTTAATGGGGCGTCCTATATTATAAGACATGAGAATACCAATCTATTTAAAATAGGGACCCCCCCCCCCCCATCTGCTGAGATGCAGATAATGAGCCAGAAGTTCCAGAGCTTAAATTACTTCCTAATTGCAAGTTAGAAACAAAACATTCTTTTGTGCTCCTAGGTCAGATCACATTCATTTACCATAATGCCCTCTTAACTTTTAAGTCATGCACTGCTCTCAAGATAAATATTTACAAATTATATACGTGTACTGCTATAATATGTCTATTAAAAGCATATACAAAAATAAAAACAAAAACAAAAACAAACAAACAAAAAAAAGCATATACAGGGGAGTGGATGTGGCTCAAGTGGTTGACAGCCTGCTCACATGGATGTCCCAGGTGCCTCCTAAAATAAAAAAATCAATCAACAAGCAAACAAAAGAAAAAACTAACTCAGGGGAGCCAATGTGGCTCAGTGGTTGAGCACCAGCTTCCCACATATGAGGTTCCGGGTTCAATCCCTAGTCCCGGTACCTCAAATAAATAGATAAATAAATAAATAAAAGCATATATAATTAATAGAAATTAAAAAGAATAAGATAAAAATGAGACTGTTTTATTTCATTTATTAATGGTATAAGAAAAGCCTTTTTTTCTTATTGAGAAGAATTATTAAATTAGGATAGTTTGTTTTTAAGTGTCTTTCTAATACTGGCTTTATATCAAGGCATAAATACTTTTTTTTTTTTTTTAAAGATTTTTATTTATTTATTTATTCATTTATGCCCCCGCTTGCTGCTTGTTGCTACTTGTTGCTGCTTGTGCTCGCTGGGTCAGCTAACCACGCCGTGCGGGCGGGCTTGCCTTCACCAGGAGGCCCCGGGAACCGAACCCAGGGCCTCCCATATGGTAAACGGGAGCCCTACTGATTGAACCACAGCCGCTTCCTGCATAAATACATTTTGACAGAGGAGCATCTTTAATGATAGTAGATGTAAATGCACTATTCCAGTCTTTTGATCATTTCAAATGTTTTTGACCATCTTCTCATTGAGTCTAATTAGATTGCCATTTTTTAACCTCATAATATGACTATCAGGGACCTGTTATTAGAAGAAGGCAAAGTGTTGGCCCTGCCATTTTCTTGTTGTTTGCTTGTGTTTGCCTTCCTAGTGTTACTATTGTACAGTTTCTATGCTGAATTCTTTTTAGGCCACTTGCCCATTTTATGAGGGCTGGTTTAATTGAAACAAAGCAACATAGTCTGTGAGTCCATCTAACCAGGCATATAAACTTTAACACATGGCAACAGGCTGAAAGCAAATGAGCAAGCGGGGAAGCCACCGTCATCCCTTGGCCTTGTGGGCTCCTCTGCTTTCCAAGGCACACACCTTTGTGGTCCACGACCATCTGGCCTTCATTCAGACCGAGGGAGAGCACCACTATCCGCCATCTAATAAATGTTAGCTAGGCTTAATTTATTTCATATCTTTGTCAGTTAAAAGCATACATGGAAGAAGTTCTCCTTTTTCACACCTCAGTGAATCATCTTGCATCTTAGAGACCAAGGTAATGAAATACTAATTGAAGGTCTACTCAGCAACAACTCATTTCGCTTACGCAATATGCACTGTTGTAATACGTTTAAATGACATCTATATTGTGCCACCTTTTGTGTAAGAAGGAAGGGGGAATAAGAAAATCTCTATATATTGGTCATTTAAGCAAAAAGAAACAGAGGAAGGACGAGACTGATTATCTACAGGACAAGGGGGAAATGGGATAGGAAGGATAGAGAGCATGGGGCCAGGAGAACGATACTTTTCTAAAAGTACCATTTTGTACAGTCCTGCCTTTTAGAAGCATGTTTCATATATTTGAAACAACAAGAAAAAATATATGATCAGCACTGATGGGATAAGAAAAACTAAAACTCAATCAAAAAATAAAAACAATCAAGTTGTATTTCAAATGAATAAGTAACCTCACAGAACAGCTAACCCAAGTCACTTTTGAACTGTAGTTGGACTATATGCCTTCAGGCTAATAATTTATTTAGATAGCTATATTTTTTAAATGGATTCAGATGTGGGGGGGGTGTATATGCATATATATCTAAATAGAAAGAGATGATAGATATAGATATAGGCATGTGTATATATATATATCTATATATATCTATATATAGATATATATATATATTTCCCAGCTCTGCATGCTGAGAGGGCTTAGAAGCAATATATCCCAATAATGCCCATATCTTGGTTTCTAAATACCTTTCTCCATTAAGCAGAACCTGAGCTCCTTGGAGAATTGTCTGATTCTAGGGCTGAGACAGGGAAAATACAAGATGAGCCTGGAATATCTTGATAGGCCAAAAAGTAAGGAAGGCTCAAAGAATGATAGGGACATGTCAGAAAGACAGGAGCTAGGTGAAAGGGGCTCCTACTGGCCAAATCTGGGACCACTTGAGCATCAAAATAAGTAGCAATAGTAAAAGATTATAATCCATTAATAAAGTAATAATTTATGAATCCACACTGATATTAGTCACACAATTCACAAAAAATTAGAGAGAGAAAGAGAGAGAGGGGATAAAAACCAATAAAAAATGTTAAGGAATCTGGGTGAAGCATATCTAGGAATTCTTTGTACTACTGTTGCAACTTTGCTGTTAATCTGATATTACGTCCAAATGTTTGAAAATTAATAACACAAGGTAAAAGAAAAAGTAAAATGAATTCTAGTACGGCCATAAAGTGAAAACTGGGTACTGGTCTAAAGGACAGGACTGGCAGAGCTTGAGGAAGGTCATTGTTTGCTTCTTTTCAGGTCACACCTTTGACTGCTTTGAAGTTTGCAGAGCTGTCTGCTAAAGCAGGCTTTCCTAAGGGAGTGATCAATATCATTCCAGGCTCAGGTAACCCATCAAATGACCCATGTTCCTATACCCAATGAATGAAACAGTGGTAGCTGAGTGCCTGTTTTCCCAATGGAGTCTTGTCCTGAATTATAACTATATTAAAACTAAATATAGTTTACTAAACAGTTACCTTAAAGATAAATACACTTACAATGTGCGAAAATCTTAAAATGGAAATGTTGGGGGGGGGGCGGTGGTGTCGGTGGGAGAGGATCATAACAACATTGTATAACTCCCCTAAAGTGGTCCATTTCGATTTTCATCCTTTGGAATATTAAAAAAAAAAAAACAAAAACAAAAAAAATCCAATGCTTATCCATTATCTCTTGGACTGATGATTGCATATCATTTCAGATTTTTATCAGTTTGTAATTAATGCAGAAAATGTAAAACAAGATTTAAATGAGAGCTTAGAAATGCACTTCGATGAATTCAAACCCAGCCTCATTGTAGGTAGAAATTGAATTGTTTTAATTCATGTTTTATTTCCTCCTTCTACAGGGGGCATAGCAGGACAACGTCTTTCTGAACATCCAGATATCCGCAAACTTGGTTTCACTGGTTCCACTCCTATTGGCAAACAGATCATGAAAAGGTAGCGGCTTTGAGTATATTGATTTGCCAAAAATCCTGTTAAACTGTGTGTTTTTGTATGTTTGTTTTTTATATAGGGTGGTTTTGGAGGGAAAAAATCATCCTAAATTTAGAAAAGAAATCTACTTATCGTTCCTGGATATTTAAACATGATAAAATACTCTCTAAAGTGTTAAAGACCACAGTCAATAAAACTAGAACCATAGCAAAATTCTACACCCTACTGGTAGCTTTAAGCAAGCCAACACACTATTCCATAGTAAAGCTGTGGCCCAAATTTTTTGGAGCATAGGTAAGAAACTAAAAAGTTATATAAATAACAAATCTGGATTATTTATAAAATGGATTCCTAAAAAGCAATAATATTAATTTTAAAAATTACAAACAATCTAAATGTCTAAAGTAAGGCAGTGGTTAAAATACGTCTATGCAATGGAATACTGTGCAGTCATTATGTTAATGGAGAGTTTTTAATGACATAGAAAAGTGTTGCTAACTGGATATATGGAAAGAAAAAGAAGTTATGAAACTGTATATATTGGGTAATCCCAACTATGTTAAAAAGAAACAAAAGCTATGACAGGACATGGACCAGAAATAAGTGTGTCAAAATGATAAAGGCAATTACCATTGAACCATGGAATGGAATTTTGTGATTTTTTCCCCTTCTTTCTGCACTTTTGCAGGTATTTTCCAAATGTTTTAAACAAAATACTTTTGTTAGAAGGAAAAAATAAACAACACCCTTTTAAAAATTGATATTTGTTTCCCAGTACTCTAGTAGTGGTTGAATTCCTTTGCCCAGCTTTTATGTAACCAGAATTTCTATATCCATAGTATCCAAAATTTCCCATGAGAAACTCCAATCATTTGACCACAAAAAAATCTTTAAACTTTTTATTACAGAAATTTTCTAAATATACACAAAACACATAAAATAGCTAATAACTCCCATGTGTTCATCACCCAGTTTCAATAATTATCACCATTCTATCAACTCCTGTTTTATTTTTTAATGTTTCTTAATATTTCTAAGGATCAATTATATTTTTCACACCAAGAGGAAATTTATCATTTAAAAAGCAAGTGAGAGGGAGGCGGCTGTGGCTCAGTCAGTGGGGCTCCCCTTTGCCATGTGGGGGGCCCCGGGTTCGGTTCCCGGGGCCTCCTGGTGGGGGCGGGGGCGGGCCCGCCCGCACGGCGTGGTTGGCTGGCCCGGCGAGCACAGGCAGCAGGGGGGGGAATGGATGAATAAATAAATAAAATCTTTAAAAAAAAAAAAAAAAAAAAGCAAGTGAGAGAAAGACAGACATTAAATGCTCATCTCTCATTCCTTTTTCTCCAGTTGTGCTCTGAGCAACTTGAAGAAAGTTTCCCTTGAACTTGGTGGCAAATCTCCACTTATAATATTCAATGACTGTGAACTTGACAAGGCTGTGCGAATGGTAAGAGTGGATCAAATCCAAGTTAAATAGATGCCTGTTTCTAAAGCACCTTTTACCTTCTTATTTATCGGAGGTCTTAAAAATGAGATTTGATTTCATCAAGTCATAAATAAAAATCCTCCATGATTCTGGAATACTCAAGGCACTTAATTATTTAAATAATATCCTTATAATTTCTCATTGAAGTGTTTTTTAAAACAGGATAAAAGTCATAGCAGTCATATCAAGAAGTTCAAAAGATGTTCTAGTGGGGCTCCCATCTCCTTTCTCCTCCTTCCCCCCCAAAAATCCACCCCATCAACCTGAACAGCTCTACTTTTATCTGTTATACAAATTGAGCTTCTGGTAAGATTTTCTCCACACAACAAAGAATCCCATATTTTTTTTAAAATGGCAACATTTATTTACTAGTTTTAACCAATATACTGTGCTTTTTGTAAGATATCATAGGGGAAGCTGGGTGAAGGGTACATAAGCACTCTTGTGCTGTTTTTGCAACTTCTTGTGAATCTTAGACTATTTAAAAGTATAAAAATTAAAAAACAAACAAACATTGACCTAGTCCTCATTTTTCATTTCTGAAATATAGGCATAACATGAGCCAATGCTGGGCATAGGGTATGTCAAGCTCTTTCATAATTCTGGTGGAAGTTTATGGTCTTCCCAGTTCTGGGCAATTAATCTTCTAGTCTATTGTCTTAGTTTTCTGGCTGCTAAAACAAATATCATGCAATAGGTTGGCTTAAACAACGGAAATTTTTTGGCTCATGATTTTGAGGCTAGGAGAAGTTCAAAATCAAGGCATCATCATGGTGATGTTTTTCCATAAAACTGTGGTGTTCTGGGGCTGGCTGCTGGTGATTCTGGGTCCTTGGTTTTTCTGCCGCGTGGCAGTGCACATGGCAACCTCTCCTGGCTTCTCTGGGCTCTGTTCACTTCCGGCTTCTTCCTGTGGCTTACTCTCTATGTGTCTGAATTTCATTCTGCTTATAAATGACTCCAGTAATAGAATTAAGACCCATCCTCATTCAGGTGGGCCACGCCTTAACTGAAGCAAACTCACCAAAGGGTTTTTATGTGTTCACACCCACAGGAATGGATTAAGGTTTTTTTCCAGGGTACATAGCTCCAAGCCACCACACCTCTGCACTGAGCGGAATCTGTTCACCTTTGCCCATAACTGTCAGCTTAATGAACACCCACAACAGAACCTCACCACACAAGGGCCCCAGGGAGAATGGAGTGGTCTGTGAGTGATGAAGGGGCTGAGCACTCCTATGGCCAGGGCCTGTGGGGTGGCCCCTCGGGGGGCTGTAGCAACAGACAATGGCTGGGGTACATCGACCGCCATCAGGGGTCAGGACTCCCCTGGATGTCTGGGTTTCTGAGAGCCTTCTAAAGGGGTGACTGGGAAAAGAGAAGAGAGGGAAGAGGGATTTTTACTATACCATAGTCCATTACATTTTTAACCACCAAGCTGAATGCCAGTCTTCACTAGATATCTCCTATTCTTGATTGTACAACATGAATCAGAAGGAGTGAATAAAGATTGCTAAAGGTGCAATAACGGTAAGCATGGAGAAAAATCCCAGTGTAATGATTCTAGAAAACCATTCCTTCCCTTTCTCTAATGTTGACTGTTCATAGAATAGCGAGTCTGACAGCCATCATCAGACTGTTGAAATACAAGTTTTATACAAAGCTCTAGAGGATAGGAATAGATAATCTTAGTTCCTACCATCTACGGACCCAAAATCCAAGATAGTCAACTTGTTTTTGAAAATGTTAAAGTAGCAAAATGTATATATAAGGAAAAAGTGTATTTTTAAAAAAGAATCTATTCTAATTCCCAGTCTGTCCAGTCTGGAGGTAATTGGAAATTTGATTTGGAAAGAGAAGATGCACACACCATCACTCTTCTAAATCTGTCATTTATGAGTACTTATATTTCAAACATTTCTAAAGTGTTTCCTTGAAAAAAAGACTTTTCCCTTTTCTTTGAGGGGGGGTGCTTTCTAAACATGTGGTTTATACAAACTGATGAAGAGATTTTGAATACAAAATTTGGTATGCACATATAATTAAACTTATAGAATAATCTAGATTTCCTTGCAACATAAAATTTATCTTTTGTGGTGTGTCCTTATTGTTATACACATTTTTAAAAAGTGACAATGGGCCAAAAGGAGGGAAGGAGAAGTAAAATCTCTAAAAACATACTAAGTCAAACCTGAGAATCTCCAAGCAGTTCTCACCACGATCAAGCCAAGGGGAGTGAGTTTTTCTGTGACAGCTCTGTGTTGTCTGCTGTCTTCCAGAAATCACCTAATTCACTGTGTGAACAACCTTATGACAATCTGGACCTTCTCAAATAATGTTAATATTTTCTCTTCTGCTGCTAAAGGGCATGGGAGCAGTATTTTTCAACAAAGGGGAGAACTGTATTGCAGCTGGGCGTCTGTTCGTGGAAGAATCTATCCATGATGAATTTGTGACAAGAGTGGTAAGGCATCTTAAAAGCTTTATGTGTTGTATAGAAATTACTTTTACCTGAAAAATACCTCTTGAATTATTAATGAATTGTTAGGTGTGATGACAGTATTTAGGTTATATTTTTAAAAAAATAGTCCTTATCTTTTAGAGCTACCTCCTGACATATTTGCAGATTAAATTATATGATATCTGGAATTTGCTTCAAAGTGACATAGGAGAGGAAGTGAGTGATGGAATTAATTGACCATGAGCTGGTCTCTGTTGATGCTGGGTGGCGGGTACACAGCAGTTTCACTATATTATTTGTCTACTTTTGTATATGTTTATAATTCTTCATAATAAAAAGTTATAGGGCTATATAAAAAGCTTGATACAATATACTTCAGAGCTGTTATTACCTGTACCCTGCTCTGGATTTGTGGCATATTATAAACTGTACATTGTTATAAATCCCTAAATTGATTATGAGAGGTACACCACTAGATCCACACAGACCCCCAATTCATACTTAATACTGCATCATATCATTTCCCCCACTGAAATAAATAAAAAAAACCTTGTAAGTTGATTCTGACACCACAACTATGGGACTAAAAGCCATGCCTTAAAATGAATTCTGAGGCTAAAATAAATTCTAAATTATATTAAATTATGTCATTATGATGGTAATATTAATCATGTATGTGCTTATATTTGCAAAACCAGCACCTAGCTTTTTTTTAACAAATCAATTTTATTGATACATATTATTAAAGCATAAATCCATCCAAAGTGTACAATCAATGGTATCCGGATTATATCACATAGTTACATAGTTGTTCATTCATCGCTTCAATAATTTTTTTTTATTTATTTATTTTTTTTTTTTAAAGATTTTATTTATTTATTCATTTATCCCCCCCCCCTTGCTGCTTGTGCTCACCGGGTCAGCCAACCACGCTGTGCGGGCGGGCTTGCCTTCACCAGGAGGCCCCGGGAACCGAACCCGGGGCCTCCCATATGGTAAACAGGAGCCCTACTGATTTAGCCACAGCCGCTTGCCAACGTTTCAATAATTTTTAGAGCATTTTCATTATACCAATAATAATAATAATAATAATAAACAAAAAACAAACAAAAACCTCATCCAGCTTTTTTTTTAACCAATTCCTACCTTTCACCTCCTGCACTGCCCCTCCCCCCAAAAAAAACCCCAACATACAAAGGTATTCTTCCTTCATGAGAGTGGAGACAAGGTAGCCATTTGGAGAAGCTAATGGTGGGCACTCAGGTGGGCAGGGACTGCCTTCTGAACATCATAATGTAATTCAGTTTTGTGCCTCAGCAAAATTACAATTGACAGTACTACATATCATAGGCTTTCAAGGTGACCTAAAAATAGTTGAAGTTTCAAATTGCTGAGATCAGAAATTTCAAGGATTTGCTGTATTAGTTCATCAACAAACACGTTTTGCTCACATGCTGTTCATATTCATTTGTTCGTTCAAAAGCTTTTTTTTTTTTTTTTTTTTTTTGAGCACTTACCAAGTACCAAACATCGTATTGATGATGAAAATACAAAGGACAGCAAAGCAGACATGGCCTCTGCCCACTTGGAGCTTCTAGTCCAGCACAGGGCTTTGTGCCAGGCCTTGGGGGATTATTGCCAAACATAAATTCAAATTCATAAACCCCTGGATTTCTACACTGCTGGGTCATGAAAACTCCTATCCTTTCTTCTTACTAGAATTGAACTTAACATTTAGAAAATGCAGAAATAGATTCAGGTAACTGAGGAGCACAAGAAGAAATTACAAAGACATGTCAGTGAGGAACATTGTGCAATAAAGATTGTTTTCATCTGAAGATTCTAGTGAGTCCTCTGGTTTACCTGTACCATGCGAATTTCACAAGGGCAGTCTGCCACATTTAGGGAGAGAAAAAAGATGGCAATGTGGCCATTTTAGACATCCTTTTGCCATGAAGAGTATAAGTATGCGGCATTAATGAAAATTCCAGAACATCAGTTTGCTATGTTAATGGATTAACATTCAGGATAATTTTAATATAGCATATGTACCTTATGTTGTATTAGAGCACCATGGTTAAACACTTGGGCTTTCACTATTTACTGGATATATACTCTTGAGCAAGCATCTTAACCTCTCTAAGCCTCAGTTTCTTCATCTGTAAAATTGAAATAATAAATAATAAATAAATAGATGATGACACATTTATTAACAGCTTAATAGAGCACCTACCACATGGTAGAAATTCAGTCAAGGGTAGCTATCCTCATTATTAACAGAGAATTGTGTTTTGTGAACTGGGTGATATACAGGTGGAAGAAATTAAAAAGATGAAAATTGGCGATCCACTTGACAGATCTACTGATCATGGACCCCAAAATCACAAGGCCCACCTGGAAAAGCTTCTGCAATACTGTGAAACTGGAGTGAAAGAGGGGGCCACCTTGGTGTATGGGGGAAGGCAAGTCCCAAGACCAGGTAAGATCTCCTCTAAAGAATGATCACAGGGCATCTGCCTTAAGTTGGATTGGATGGACCAGTTTTCATTGCAGCACCATCTTGCCTCAAAAGTAGTTTAAAAAAAAAAAAAAAAAAAAAGTAAATAGTATCCTTTATAGTATAATCTGAAGAATTATTATTATTATTTGAGGTACCGGGGGCTGGGGAATGAACCTGGGTTCTCGTACATGGGAAGCCAGCGCTCAATCACTGAGACAAGTTGGCTTCCCTGAGTTGGTTTTTTTCATTTGTTTTGCTTGTTGTTTGTTTTTATTTTCTTTAGGAGGCACCAGGAACTGAACTCAGGACCTCCCATGTGGGAGGCGGGCACTCAACCACTTGAGCCACATCCACTCCCAGAATTAATTTCTTGATCCTGCTTAGTTACTTGTAAATGTGGCACCTTGGACAACATAATATTTTTGAGCCTCAGTTTCCTTCTCTATAAAATGGGATGAAATGTGCACACCCTGTTTCACAAGACTGCAAAAATCAAATAAAATGGTTGTGACAGGCCCTTAGCTATAGAGTAAACAAGTATAATGGATAACTGGAGATCGATTCTTGGCACTGTGAGATTTAATCTTAGCAAACATAGACTGGGAAGGATTTATTCCTGTTGTCTAAAGCAGGGCCTATTACTGAAATATTTGAATGGCTCAATTTCATGATACTTAAACAACCATGGAAACTCATTTTTCATCATTGTAAATACTTTGTGTACCAATCTTTTACTCAGAAATTGGTAACAAGAAGGAAAATATTCAATATTTCTCCTGCATTTCCTGTAATTACTGAATTTCAGGGTAATCAAATAACTGATAAGAGAGATTCTTTACAGAAGAATTCCTGCTAATTAATATAGAAAGCATGATAGACTATAAAAATCACCATTTTGCACCCCTAATTAAATGAGTAATTGATTCAGGCAATAATCATCAATGGTTTCTAAAGTTATTCGATGAAAGGTTGATAGGGAACTCAGTATTTGCAAGGTACCAAAGTATCATCCCTGAGATTGCCTCATCCTAGGGGCAGAAAACAACTTTACAATGGAGGGACCAGGCTGTAACCACTTGAAACCTCAGGTCAATTTTAGTATCACTGAAAGAGGGAAAACCAGATATTATGTGTCTCCTGACGGGATGCAATGCCTAATAGTATCAGCTATGAAATATTCTTGCCAAAAATGTTTAACCTGAATCTAATCATGCCTTTAGGGAAAACTTTCCATTTACAAGAAATATAGCAGAGAGACAAATTTAATATCACCCCAAGGAAGCAACAACAAATCTAAAATGTGAAATATTCGACAGTTTTGTAAAGAACAGTCAATGGCATGAAAAAATAAGAGGGAAAGAAAAGGCAGAAATATTCTAGATTAAAAGACATGTAAGAGATCTAACAGCCAAATGCAATGTATAGGATTTATTTTAATCCTGAATCAGTCAACTGTAAAAAGATTTTTTTTTATAACCAGGGGAATCAAAATATAAGCTCTAAATGAAGAATTAGCATTAATTTTGTTAGGTGTCATAATGTACTGTGGTTATGTAAGAAAATATCCTTATTTTTTACAGATTTGTAATCAAATACTTGGCAGTGAAATTTATGGTCTCTGGAATTTGCTTTGAAATATCTCAGCAAGGAAAAAGAGAATCAAATATAGCAAAATATGAATAAGTATTTATTTTATTACTCATTAAACTGTTTTCTCTACTTTTATATATGCTTGAAATTTTATACTAAAGACATCAAAAAAATAGGAACCTAGGAATACTAAGGCAAAAGAGAGAGATGAAAATCTCCTTGTTTTTACTGACCCAAGGAAAACAGTATAATGGAACTAAACAAGAGAACTATTAGTTGAAATTTATCCTATCATTGATGTTCCTCTCTTCTTTTTTTTTCAAATAGGCTTTTTTATGGAGCCAACTGTGTTCACAGATGTGGAAGACCATATGTACCTGGCCAAAGAGGAATCCTTTGGGCCTGTCATGGTCATCTCTAAATTCCAAAATGGGTATGTCCTTCGTGCGCAATTTAGCTTAGGTTTTGATTAGATAAGTTCTTTTCCCTCTGCCATTGTACTATATAGAGGCATAAAATCAGTGAACTTGTAATTCTCTATCATAAGAATAAGTGACTTATTTAAATAATTTGAAAATTACACTTTTACTAACTAATGTAGATCATAATATAGTTTTTCTTGTTCGCTTAAATTAATGGCTGACATTAAGGGATTTTAGCTGGTTAAATTTCAGTTTTTGTGCAATTGACATTTAAAATGTCTGTGGAAAAAGGCAAGTTACTGAGAAATAACAGAATGAGTTTTCACGTTTACATTCCTAGGAAAGGCAGCATCTGTGAAATCTGATTTTCCCAAAGAAAGAGTACTGCTATCATAGGGAATTACAGCCTGAAACTCAACTTTTAATAGAAATGGCCACAATGACCATATAATCAACCATAAGTGATATTCTGGTCTGATATACTGTATGAGACCTTTCCAAGTGTTCGGCATATCGGAGAGGGCCATGTGGTAACTGAGCTCATAAAACAATAATGAATAGAATGGAGTCTCGTGGTATACCACACAAAATTCTTCAGAATTCAAGTTTTAGGTTTACTTAACCAATGAGAAGGTTAAAAAAAACAAACACACACAAGAATACAGAATTCAGAAGGGCTTCTCGGACTTTGATAGGCATATTGTAAGAGACTTTCAGGAACACTAAGCTGCCATGAACAGCGAAGTCTAAACACACTGATCAAAGGATCCCTTGGTATCCTCCTTTTCTCATTATAAATTCTCCCACAGGTTAGTCTTTCTGCTAACTATGAAGACATCAGAATCCAGGTTTGAGGAACATGAACGTGGATAAGTCATAGTCCCTGTCCTCAAAGAGCTTCCTGTCTAATAGGCAAGATAGACAAGGAAACAGGCAGTCCACAGAGGGCCAAGAGCACGCCCTCTGCCTCTGCACCTTACTGCCTCTGTGACCTTGGGCCAGTTATTTACCCATTCTATGCCTCGGTTTCTTTATTTGTAAACCTGGGATAATAATAGTACTCACATCTTTGGGCTGTTCTGAGGATTAAATAAGTCAAGTATTTGCTGCTGCTCTCGTCATGATGCCCATTATTCTTCTAGAAGTAGGCGAGGTGTGCTATGGCACTGTGGCACCTCAACAGTCCTCAAGGAGAAATGGCGTAAAGCCATCTTTCTGCCTCTCGTTCTGTCTATAAATAATTGAGTCACTACCGTATGCTTCAAGGAGTGGAGGGTTTTAGCAGAGTCTCAGGTTACTCCAAGTTAGGTTCCAAATTTCTTATCCAAACTGAAAATTGCATAGTTAAGATTACCTTTGAAAAATCCACTGATGCCTGTGCGTCGCTCAGGAAGGTCAACACAACTAATTCTTCCTCCAGTTTCAGAACATATCCTGTTTCTTTGCTGGGACGCCAGATGAAATGCTTGGCTTGCACTTACTGGCCACGTTGTAAAATTTGTGTATTTTTATACATTAGGGTCACACTCAGAAAGGTGAGATACACTGTGAAAGGCACACTGGAACTGCGCCCTATGGAGAAAACATCAGGCTCGTGTCTCCACTTACTTGGGTGTATACACATCTGAGTCAAAAGGAAGGGAAATCGCCAGACCCATAAGTGGTTATTTACTCTTCCTATTTAATGAGCAGATGCAATTGGATTCACTTCCAGATGACGAAGTGAATAAAGAACTATAAGACGTTATCCCTGTCCTTGAGGAGCTTCCAGTCTAGCTGGGAGGTGAACCACGACTGTACGAAGACTTAAGCCAGTATTACACAGCTTGTTCCTTCAAAATACTGAGTTTGGAGGACATACGTGTTCCCTGATTATAACTGACTTTCATTAAGTATTTATGGGTTCCAGGCACTATTAGCTCATTTTTAATTCTCACAACTATTCAGATGCTTTTATTACTATTTCCATTTTTCACAAGAGTAAAAGGAGGCACGGGGAGGTGAAGTCTTTTTTGCTTAAGGTCACTTGGGCAGTCAGTCTGCAATGCCCTCTCCACTAACCATTACCCTCTACTGCCCTTACAGTGGGCCACGTGGGGTCTGCTAAGGCTTCTGGGTGAGGCACTGAATGAACTTTAAACTGTGTACAAAATCTAAAGAGATGGAGGGAAATCAGGGGCGTGCTCTGAGAATATAGACAGAAGTGGGACTGAAGGGAGAGGAGAGGAAGTGGGGGAGATCATGAATGACAACCATGGAAGAAGACTGGAAAAATGACTGGATCAGATTTTAAAAGGCCTTATATGATCTATGTGAAAAATTTGTAATATTTCATTGGGAGTTTCTTTCGGTGTCAGCCTGGCATGTTTCATTTATAAAAATGTAAGGAGGTTGGTATTAATGTTTTCTTGTTTCCAGAAATGAAATAACAGGGAGGAACAAAACTCAAACACAAAATGAAAGTGTTTTGCTCTACATTTAATGATGTTTTATGTTCTCTTAAAAACATCTTGTAGGGACATCGATGGTGTGTTGCAGCGAGCAAATAATACAGAGTATGGTTTGGCCTCAGGGGTGTTTACAAAAGACATAAATAAAGCTATGTATGTGAGTGAACAACTGGAGGCGGGAACTGTTTTTATTAACACATACAACAAGACAGATGTGGCAGCCCCGTTTGGAGGAGTTAAACAGTCTGGCTTTGGAAAAGACTTAGGTACGGCTTTTTTCCCCACTGCATGTTCCCTTTGTTGCCACGTCACAGAAAAGTCTGCTCTATGTTTCATGTAATACTCATAGATTAGCTTCAAGGGCATTTCCTTCATGGCAGTCAGCAATGCTGAAAGCTGGATCTGGGTTTTACAAGGATACTACTTGAAGAGAATATTAAACATTTTTATTGAGCATAACATACATATAGAAAAGTACATAAATTGTGTGGAAAAGCACTTCTTTTTAAAAGGAGAAGATAACTTTGAAAGAAAAAGAAAAGAAAACCTCTGACAATAAATGTTAGGTAAAATATGTTTATTTTTTTAACTGCTGTTCAGTATGCTCTTGATTTAGCTGTCTTGGAATCCAAGAAAGGAAACCAAAAAAGGAAAATGGCTGGAGGGCAATAACCAGCTAGCTCTAGGAATAAATGCTGTTTCTGAGCTACCTGGTAGTCTTTCAGAGTCAACATTGCAACTGGCAATGTTTGTTAGGAGTCTAAAAACTCTAATTTAGTTTGTAAAAAGCCCAAAATGTAGTTTACAGTTGACAGTGACACTAACACCTTCCAAGTAGTTGCTTACTTGGAACACTGAATACATGCCAGACCTTGGCCCAAGCACTTTACTTATATGAACACAAGAAAACCTCATAACAGCCCTGTAAGACTGTATCCTTAAAATAAGGATAATAAACGTACCTTTATTATCCTTATTTTACAGATAAGGGAAATGGGGCACAGAGAGGTTTAGTAACTGCCCAAAGTCACACAGCCAGTCATTAAGTGAGAATTCAAAGCCAGGCACTCTGGCTGTGGAACCCAGGTTCTTATTCCCCACAGTCAGTCTGGCAAGTTGTTTGTGATTTACTTGAAATTACAGTCTGCTAATATAAGTTTGGTTCATTTGGGGTATTTTTTTTTTTTTTATTTTTTGTTTTTACATTTTCTCTTTTCTGATAACTTTTGGCAACGTATTTGCGGCAAAAAAAAAAAAGTAACTCTTTTAAATTCCATTGGGTTGAAGGCGAAGGCACTTTTCCAGGCTTCATTCTGGCTTTCTAGATCCCTGGATCGAATACACAGTGGGCATCACCGTAACATGAGCCAACCGCGTTCTACTTGTCTTCCGATAGAGGGTAATCAACCAGCTTCAGGTCTATGTTATTGTAAAGCCCTAGACTTTGCCTGAGAGTTTCTTCCTCTCCGAATTAAAAAAACCCTTAGCTCAGCGGGTCTCAATTGGATTAGAATCACCTGGGAGCTTTTAAAAACATACCTAGATGCTGATTTAATTGGTCTGAGGTATGACTTGGGAGCAGGAGTTTTAAAGTCTCCCCAGGTGATTCTAAAGTAGGGACGAGGTTGAGAGCCCTTGGTTTAGCTAGTTCAAGGCCCATAATCTCTTCCTCAGTTTCACCTGAGGTTGTCATGCCCCATCCCAGGCCTAACTGAGAGGTTCCCAGGTGATTGACATGAACTCTGAAGTTTGAGAAGCACTGGCCCAGGCCACATTCTCGTCTGCTTAGGGATCTGTTCTCCTACAACTGTGTCTGAAGGTCTGGTGACATCACATCCACCCTAGAACGCGGTCCATCAATTGCTCTTCTCTTCCCTAGGTGAGGAAGCTCTAAACGAATACCTCAAGACCAAGACGGTGACGCTGGAATATTAGAGCAATGTCATCATCAGGAAACCCTTGGCAGACAGCACTATTCCTGAATACTCGACACATTTAAGAAGCCTGGGTGTGCTGTAGAAGGAGCTAGCAGTCAGGAGCCAAAAAATATACACAGATACCATGAGGACAGTCAGGCTACATGTCTAAGCATTTGCACATGTGCCTGAGTCTTTTCTAATATACCTTTTATACTTTAAAATGATTTGTAGTTGTTGGGCTTCTACTCTGCTGTATATTATACACATTTCTAAAATGCCAAGCTGCTTTTGTTCCCAGCAAGATCAACCTAGCCATGATTGTCTATCTTGGAAACATTGATATGCAGTTACAATTCATAAGGTGCATTTATTAGAACAGTTATTTAATGTGTAGAGATTTTAACCTCAGAGCCATATTTATGGGGTTATTAAAAATATTTTCTATCATTTTGCTCTTAAGGAACAATATCTCCTGTAAGGAATGTGAAGGTAGTTTATTTTTTCAGTATTTGGAAATAAGATACATCTTTGTGCCTTTGCTATTCTAATTGCAAATAGACTGTAATGGGTGACCAACCCACAAATATTTCTTGAGTATCTATTAGGTACAAGGTACTATATTCTGAGGAGTATGCAATTTTAATGGTATGATCTCTGGTCCGAAATAGTTAAATTCTAGTAAATACTCCAGGAAATACTGAAATAGTGGAAGGTGATGGCCTTTGAAGGTTGATCTTGGTTCATAGCACACAGTCTTATTATCTATGTGACTTTTTTGCAACTTCTTTGAGCCTCAGCTTCCTTTTGTGTAAAATGAGGATAGCAATAGCTTCCTCAGGAGTTACTATAAGGATCTGGTGCAATAATGTAAGCACAATGCTTTGCACTGTTTTGCTCTTGGCAAATACTCACTAGAAGTTAACTCTGTTAATAGAAGTTAATAGTAGTTAACTGTTTCCCCCATTGCTGTTTAAAAGATATATTGAGACAAATTAATTAATTTCCCCACAGCCGTTTTGAGTAAGCATCTGTTCCTGGAAGAATTTTCTCACACTTGGGTCTTGCATAGTGCTTTGATGCAGCAGCACTGGAAAATGCCATGAAATGAAAACTGGCAGGAGTACAAGGAGAAGGGTTACTTTTCTTTCTGTGGCTCACCTGTCCCCCATAGGACATCCTGTTTTCTACTTTTCTACCTAGCCAGTGGTTCTGCTGCTCACTGGCTGTGTGATCTTGGGAAGTTGGTCACAGAGCCTAGGTTTGGCTTCTATCAAGTGAGGATAAAATCCCTACAGCATAAGGTGCTGTAAAGATTCAATAAGATATATACATAACATAAAGTGTTGGAACACAGTCAGAAATGGCTCAAGAAATGGGAGTCACATTACAACTGACGGACGTCCGACTCGCATAATTTCCCTTGGTCAGACAAATGTAGTTATGTGACTAAATGAAGGTGGTTCGGAATGCCTGAATCAGTGACACCTCTGAAAGATGGTCAGAACAATTAAGTTCTATTAATCCTCCTTTTAAAGTAAAATTTCAGTAAACATTCTTATTTCTTTGGCTTTCAAGAAGACCTTAGGGACTTGGCAGACTCAGTGGTTTGCCAGGAGGGGAATGTAGGGAATTAATAAACAATAAACAATAACAAAACAACAAAATCAGAGGCAGAAAACATTCAGAGGAAAGAATACTAGGTATGATCCTGGTATGATCCTGGCATGATTAAAAGAACAGAATTTACTGGTAGCATTTTCTACTATACCATCAGAGCTTGGCACAGCTGAAATTCTAAGTTGGAATGAGTATCCTCTAGGCCCAAACTGACAGTTTGTATTTGAATAAAATAACAAAGGTCTTATTAGAAAGGAACCACTTTTAAAGAAAGTGTTTTAGCTGATCTCATGTGATTTAATATATCACTTTGCCAAATATTTTGATGGTGGATGAACTGGCAGACAAAAACATGCCTGTTCTTCTGGTCCGATTTTACCCTCTAACATTAATCTCAGTAGCAGTGTGTTTTATCTTCTTTGGGCCACAAGCCTCTTTGAGAATCTGATGAAAGCTATGGACCTCTTCTGCTCCACACAGTATCTTCAAGGCATTCATCGACATCCTGAAGCCCATGCTTGGGTCCCAGGTTAAGAACCCCTTTATAGCAAGTTCTGTAAAGTTTTTATTGGCTTGTTTTTATGTCTGACTGCTGATCAGACTCAACGGCTCTGGAGAATTAAAAAAACTGCTAAGTGAATTTGAATGGGAACATAATGATCCAAAGCCTGCTAGGTGACTTAATTAACACAGTGGGTAATGAAATGAGCACTGTCCTTCAGATCACTGATTATTTTGCTAAACTAAAAGTAATAAAGCTGTGAGCTGATTGTCAACTGGATTGGGGAGATGTAGACACTTTAAGCAGGCCTACAATCCTTCCAGTCCCCTTCTGCTCAAATCCCATTCCTTGCCTTTCCTACCTGCCAGCAGCATTGTCTTTCCCTAGACTCCCACTTGCCTCAAGCAGAGCACTAATCACCTGGCACTGAAGCTGTTTGCCTTCCTAACTAGGTATGAGCACTCCTCTCCTACCCATTATTAATAAATAATAACAGGATCATTTATTGAAGGCATCTGGTGTGCCAGACACTATACTAAGCACTTTCATATGTATTTTTTTTCCTTTCTCCCCTGCCCTGTCATTCTTTATTTCCCTTACCCTGCACTATCTTCACAACACTTATTTCCTGATATATTAGGTATTTACCATCAATCTCTCCCCATTAGAATGTAAGCTCCATGAACAGGTGCTTATTTTGTTCTATGATATACAGTGCCTAATATGGTGCCTGATACATGAAGGAGCTCAATCCTTGTTTTCAAATGAAGAAGGTTAAGTATCCTGCTCCAAACCACACAGCTAGGAAGTGGTAGGCCAGATATTCAAGCAACAAAGCTCGTGGTCATAACCAGGCTGACAGTTTTTATTCCTAGTGCCTCAGTCAAGGCCTAGGTCATAAGTAGCAGGCACTCACTAAATATTTATCAAACCAAAAAACTAAGTAGAATGGACATGAAATATGTTGGATAAGGGGGATTTCCACTGTTATTATTAAACAAAAAAAATACCCGAGTGGATTTTTAATAATTAAATAATACGTATGTAAAAATACATATTAAAATAGGAAGACTCAACCATAATCTCTTCACACAGAAAAAGCCACAGGTGATATCTGGGATTGTTCTAGGCACTTTCTATGAATCCATACTTAATGCTGTACAGTTTTATCTGCTTTTTTTCAATTATATCAAGAGCATCTTGCTCTGACAATAAGCATACCTCTGTATATTTTCAGTGGCTTTTATCCCATCAAATGATTGTACCAGTTTACTCAACTTGTTCCCTATTATTGGACATTTAGATATGCTTTTTGCTCTTTCAAATATGGCAATAAAAATATCTTATATACAAATTTGCATACAAAGTCATTCTTTCTTAATTAGGATAAATCCCTAGAAGTGGAATTCCTGGGTCAAAGGTTGTACCCCTCTAGACTCACACCAATAGTTTCCCAATTCTTTGCCATCATAGTATTTTTTGTTGTTGTTGTTTTGAGGTATCAGGGGCTGGGGATTGAAGCCGGGACCTTGTATGTGGGAAGCTGGTGCTCAACCACTGAGCCATATCGGCTCCTGGAGTTGGTTTGTTTTGCTTGTTGTTTCATTTTTTTATTGTTGTTTAGGAGGCACTGGGAACTGAACCCGGGACCTTCCATGCATGTGGGAAACAGGAACACAACTGCTTGAGCCACATCCGCTCCCATTTTTGTAGCAAAATAGCACCACCTTACATTTACTAAGCACTGTTTTGTAACTTGGTATGTATTGACTGTTTAATTTCTCCAAAAACCCCATGACGGAGATACTATTATCCCCATTTTACAGATAGAAAAACTGAGATAGGTGGCTGGGCCGGGATTTGAATCCACACAGCTTCAGTGCCTGTGCCCGTGGTCCAGTGTCTAGGTCACAATGGCCAGGTGTAGCTACCTGAGCTTATGCCTTAGCTCCACCACATACTTATTGTGAGACCTTAAGAAATTTGCTTAGCAGTTCCATGCTAGTAAAATGGATATAAGCAGAATACTTCATAAGGCTGTTTTTTTCCTAACAATAAGAAAATTTGTTGTGCAATAAAACAAGAAGTCCAGCAATAGTGTAGTCTCCTGGGTCGTCTGATGCAAGGACTCAGTGATGTTCTTTGCTCCTCTCTGATATTCGTGGTGTGTTGGCTTTCCCCTTAGGCTGGCTCCCTTCATGGCCACTAGCTGGCTGCAGGAGTTTCAGGAATCAAAGTCATGCTAAGATAGCCAATCCAGGCCTTTCTCCCCGCAAAAGAACCATCTCTTCGTGTTCCTTTTATGGAATGAAAAATTCCTTCCCAAAAGTCAACTAACAGACTGTCCTTGTGCTTCATTGGGAAGGTTTGGTCACGTGTCCTATTCCTAAACCAATCACTGGCAAGAATTTTCCACAAATGGATTGTCAACCACAAAGATTACATTAAATTAGGGAAAGTCTATCAGTCAAATTTATCCTGTCTTTTTCTTCAGGATTGTGAACGACTGATTTTTAAGCCGAATTACTTTTACTGACATAAAGAGAAGAAAAGAAATAGAGTCCGTTTAAAGAATATTTATTGTATGTTTCAACTGAGGGAAAGGCACTATGCTAGGCACTGTAGGAAATACAAATGAAAGTAAGACAACCTTTTTCTTGTCTTTTTTTTTAACCATAGCAGGCACAATAATACAAACTACTTTGCAAGGCAGTTTTTTAGAAGTACCATGTTTGATGAACAATTAAAATCTTATGGGTTGCTTGTCCTTTTATTTTCAAGGTGTAGGATTTCTTTATATATGCAGGATATTAGGCTCCTATCAGATATATGGTTGCCAAATATTTTTTCCCATTGGATAGGCTGTCTTTTTATTTTCTTAATAACATCCCAGTGGGTTCCGTGTAATATTTTGGGTAATTTAAGCACCTCTTAAAATATATGTGTATATATATATAAATAAAAAAAAAGAAAAAAAAAATCTTATGGGCATTAGATGGAAGATTCATCCAAAATGAAAATTTTGCTTAAAGACCATTACACCTAATTTTCTGATATGTAACTGTCATAAAGCCATAGAAAAATGGAACCCCACATGTCTGAAGAGAATAGTTCCTCGACTGTAGCAGGAACAGGACCAGATGGCCGCCGTCTTACTGGCTATCAGTCAGAGCAAGACCAGAGATGGGCCGCCCAAAGCACAACAGCTTTCCTCTGTAAACAGCCTGGACGGTAAATTGCTTAAAAATAAAACACTTTTTAATTAAGGTGTTATATACATAAAGTGCACAGGTGTTAAAATAAATGTACAGCTTGATGAATTTTTACATATGTATGAGTGGTGGCAACTCTTGTATGTAAAACACTGTCTGACACATAGAAAGTGCTAAGTACTAGGTATTGTTTCATCTGCCAATTTGACAGGTGAAAAATATCATTTTGGTCTCATTTGCATTTCTTTGATAAATAGGGCAGACCTTTTTTTTAACATGAATTACTTCTTCATGTTCAGTGGCCTTTTCGCTATTGATATATTAGTCCTTTTTTTTTTTTTTTTTTTTTTACTAATTTTTAAGCTTTCTTTATATATTGATACTCACTGTTATATAATGCCAGCTTATCCCTTGCCTTTCCCAAGCTTATCCCTTGCGCCTTTTCATTTTCCTTGCCACCCACTGGTTTTTAATTTTTATATGTTCAAAATTTTTTCATCTTTTCCTTAGTGATTTCAGGCTTTGATATTATGCTTTTTAAAAAACTTTCCAGATTCCATTATTAAATATTCACCCATATTTTATTATGGAACTCTTATAACTTTATTTTTTTGCATTTAAATCTTTAGTCCATATAGAATTTATTCTAGCATAGAGTATGAGGCTAGACTCTAACCTTGTTTCAAATAGTTAGCCAGTCCTGATACTGTATATTGAATAATTCATCTATTGCACTTACTTGAAATGACATTTTAATCATATACAAAATTTTATGTTTTTATTTTTCTGTGTCACAAGAATGTCCAGAAAACCTGAATTTAGTTGACTCCCTTAATTTACTCCTAGCTGTATATATGTAAGCATCATGGCAGAAGATAAATATTAAAATATTTACATACTAGTATCTATTTTTATACTAGTCTCTTTCATTGATAACTCAGTCTATTTCTACATGGATATCCAGTAATTCCTGTTAAGTGACCTTTATAGTCCCCTGCCTGGAGCAGTCTACCATGGTTAAAATGCCCTGTATACCCTCATACTTTTAGACATTGTTTATTCACATTATTCAGTGCCTACTGTGTCAAACACCAAGCACCAGACAAATGTAATTCTTCCCACAATGTAGCACAATATCCAGTGGACTGCAATCTTTAAATATTTATATCAGTAATTCGCCACAGTTGTGTTGGGTGCTACAAATTATAGCATGATCCCCTTTTCGGCTGAGAAATTTTGCTTCCAGATCTGTTCATCTTCATATATGTTGTGACGCACAGCCCAGGAGAGCTGGTAGATAGTGGTTCAGTTACAATTTCCAATGAGAAATGCCAAAATACTATCTTCATAGTATTTATAAAATGCCACAGGCTAATGTGAGTAGTAAGAAAGAATTGAGTTCAAAAAGAATCTTAAAACATTAGGCAACCAAATCAAATCACAGAGAACTGGTTTCCCAGGCTCAAACTGGAAAGGAATATTTTTTTTTAATGTAAAGAGTATGCCTGAGGATAAATGTAAGTAATTTTTTCTTTGCAAAATTTTTTTTGCTTTAAAAAAAATTTTCTCCCTCATTGAACCCACTTTGATGTTGACTAAAAAATTTGACTTTATAATAACCCTAAAAAAAAAAAAAAAAAAAAAAAAAAAAGGTTTTATCCAGGACAATTTGAAACAAAAACAAGAAGATGCCAAGTTCACGCATCACCATGCACAAAGTTAAGCTTTCTAAATGTTAGCATGAGATCAAAGATAACTCTGTCCCTGGAAGATTTCCAAATGCTTTGTATTCCAACTCCTTAAAAGCCAGCTTTTGTTTCTCTGAGAAACAAAATGTATCCCATATGACATAAAAGTACCAGAGACCTGAAATGCAAAAAACCAGTGAACCATATTCTTTTTCACAGAATTAGCAAGCATATATCACCTGTTTCTTTTCAGATCGTTTATTTCACTATTTCTCTTTTTTTACTTGCAGGACTGTCCAAAACTTCTATCTTGCCTTTTCCACCTTCTGAATTAGGAAGCTTAATGTTATCTATGTTGACTTCACAAGGAATGCTGTCATCTTCATCCTCAGATTCTGAACTGTCCTGTAAACTCTCCTCTGAACTGTCCTCTTCTTTCGAGTCAGACTGATTCATCTCAAAAAAGGCCACATCCTGCAAATAGCACCATGCAAGGAATTTATTTCAGGTAATTCCCTAGTTAAGTTATAATTAAAGAACACTGGGAACAACCCACATTCAGCACAAATACTAAAGCACAAAGAGTAAGAAATGTTTTCAATACAATATGACACTTTTGTTCTTTTAGTTGCCAGGGTCCACCACAATGATTCACATTTACTACAAGCCTAAAAAAAGTCTCTTAAAACCGAATTCTATATACTCTGAACACATTCAACCTCATTCAACAAATAGTATAACATGAGTCAAGTGCGATACCAGATGCTACAGACGCTAGACACTCAACAAGAAACCCTTGCCTTTACTGAACTTATATTTTTGGGGAGGGCTTGGCAAACTTACAGCCTGCAGGCAAAATCCAAGCTGCTGCCTTTTTGTTCAGCTCATGAGCTAAGAACGGCTTTTACATTTTTTCAATGGTTGAAAAAAAATTTTTGTAAAATGTGAAAATTATTCAAATACAGTATCTAAACATAAAGTTTCAGCCTTGCTTATTCATTGACATATGGTCTACCGCTGCATTCACACGACGACAGCAGAGGTGAGTAGTTGTGACAGGCACTGCACAGCCCACAGAGCCATTTTCTGTGGCCCCTGACAGAAAATGTTTGTTGACCTCTGCTCCAGTGGGTAAAGACAGACAGCAAACAAATACATATTAAAACATACTGTCAGGTAGTGAAAATAAAGAAAACTAAGCAGAATATTAAGGTCATTAGGGAAGGCCTCTTGATGAGGGGACAAATGAACAGAAATCGAGAGCACCAAATGTAGAAAACCAGGGAGGAGCCTTCTACAAAGGGAACCACGAGGAGAAGGCCTGGAACGAGGCGGCTGGAAGCTTAAGTGTGGTAAACGAGGGGGACGTGTAGAAGGTCAGATAGAGGTGGGAGCTGATCCCACAGGCCTCTGAAGGGCTCTGAATTTATCAGAAATGTGATGGGAAGCACTGTGGTTCCCAAACCATGCCACACATACTGTGTGAAGAACAGCCTCTAGAGAGGATAAGAGTGGAAACCAAGAGACCTGTTAGGAAACTACTACAACAATCCAAAGGGGATACCAAAGTTACGTGGATCATAGATGGCAGCAGTGGTGGTCAGAATGGTTGGATTTGGGATATTCTGAAGACAGAGCTGACCAGATGTGCTAATGAATTAGATATTATTATTTAAAATGTTGTCAGCCCTGTTAAGATATATTAGAATGGGAATTCCAGCGTAAAAACAAGATGAGCATAAATTGAGAGATAATTTTCACACTTGGCTTATATAGTCAGCCATTCTGTTAAATGCATTATGTATTTTTGCATACTCAAGTCAGACTATCATTACCTCTTTTGGGCCTAAGATGGGAAACAAAGATCCAGTTTGGATATTTAGTAAACGAATGCTTCAAGATAACAAATGTAGTATTTGACTTTATTTATTTATTTATTTATTTAAGCCAGACATTTTTAGTATTTGACTTTAAGAAGCTTCCTATGACTCTATGCTACTGAACTTCACCCAGAGAATCTTACCGACCTGTAAGGCCTTGCTCATAAAACAACTAAGTACCTATGAAGTATTGGTAGCATGAGTTGACTTTCCAAGAAGGAAAATAACATTTGGAATTAAATGGAAAAGTTTTCTCTCTCTCTCTTTTTTTTTTTTTTAAAGATTTTATTTATTTATTCATTTATCCCCCCCTTGCTGCTTGTGCTTGCTGGGTCAGCTAACCGCGCCGTGTGGGCGGGCTTGCCTTCACCAGGAGGCCCCGGGAACCGAACCCGGGGCCTCCCATATGGTAAACGGGAGCCCTACTGATTGAGCCACAGCCGCTTCCCCTCTCTCTTTTTTAAGTGACCATGCACACTGGTAATTTTACTTTATGAAATGAAAACAAAGCATAGTTACCATTTGTATAACTTTTCCAAGAGTCCCATCAACATTTTCAATATCAAAACAACCAGGTGGTGCAGTTGCCATTTCTTTTCTCAGCCTTTCATTTGCCTGGGCCATCTGTGGAAGAAAGGTCTGTACTTGGTCCAATACTAAGAAGAGAAAAATATAGTATATCAACATTTATATTTATGTAGTATTTGGCCAAACTTCAAATTCTAAAATCTAAGATTTCCTGTAAAACACTTCAGAATTTAATAACAATAAATCTTTCAAGTCCTTTCTGTTTTAAAAACCTCCTTTCTCTTTTGAATTCTTAAAGCAGTAGGACTACACAATCCCATTGCACATGGGAAGCAAGTCCTCCACCACTGAGCTACATCTGTTCCCCGATGAGAGCTGGTTTTTTAGTTTTTTGGTTGTTGTTGTTTTTGGTTGTTTTGTTTGTTTTAGGAGATACTGGGGGATCGAACCTTGGACCTTGTACATGGAAAGCAGGTGCTCAACCACTTGAGCTACATCCGCTCCCCTCAAATGTTTTATTTGTTTCTTATATCCCCAGATATGACTCCTAGAAAGCTGTTATTTAACAAATAATAACTGAATAAGGAGGCAGTAGGACTTAATGTTAGGTGCAGCAGGCTCTGGGGTAAGACTGTGGAGCTTATTAATAGAATCCCAGTTCTACTGCTTACCGTCTGAATTACCGTGGGCAAGTTCATTAAGTAGTGGTTCTTTCTGCCTGCCCAACATCTGTTCCCCTTTCTTCTGAGACCATAATCCTAACTTTCTTTTTAGGCTTCTGTCACTTAGTCACTCTTGTTCCCCATCCACGCACACCTACATATTCCATACCCTTGGCCACCCATTACTTGGTCCAGTGGCACACAGTGATCGAATTGGACCAATACGAAACCAACCTAGGCCTTTTGTTTAAACTTTTGAGAAAGTGGATCCATCTTTCTGCTGGCCTGCACTGCAGAATCTAAGCCTGGAGCTGCTGATAAACTGGCTAACTTGTCATACCTCAGGGAAGAGCCTGCTCTAGGTTATGATAATAACACTTAGGAAAGCAAAACTAAGAGATACTGATACTGGGCACCTGGATCCAGTGTCCCTGCTCATTGTTGTTGTTTTTAATTCTATTCCAATAAGATGACTCAACCTAATTTCTTTTGTTTTGCTTAAGGCCCCTGTGCTGGGTTTCACTCACTTGCAGCAAAAGGAGTCCAGACATTTAAAACTCTAAACTTCAGTTTACTCATCTGTAAAACAGGGGTGATAAACACCCAGGCAATGTGCTAGTTACAGGGGAATCAACGAACAAATGATATTTAATTTCCTTATCTCTCAAAAGAGACCCAGCACATAGCTATGCAAATAATGGACTCTCAAAACTTGCTAATTCACTAATGTGGCTACTCAACAGATGGCTAAAACATCCAGAATAAGGAATAAGAAAAGAAAATGGCGGTAAAGGTCAAGCAATGAAGGTACCTTAAATTGTAAAATATGGCTACTGGAAGAAGTAAATGAGACCATGTACAAAGCTCCAAACAATATCGGATACATACTAGACAGTGAATAAATGTTAGCTCCTACCCTTCTTCAGGTACACAGAAAGAAATTACTGGCAAAAAGCAAGATACTTCCATGTCCGTGGATTTAAATCCATGCTACTAACACATCAGTGGATCAGTTCAGATCTTACTCTGCATTTGCTTTTTTTGTTTGTTTTGTTTTGTTTTGAGGTATTGGGCCCGGGGATTGAACCCAGGACCTCATATGTGAGAAGCCGGTACTCAACCACTGAGCCACACTGGCTCCCCTGAGTTGGTTTTTTCATTTGTTTTGCTTATTGTTTTGTTTCTTTTATTGTTGTTTTATTATTAAATTATTTCCACCAATTCTAATTTCTCCTGGGCCAATTTTTGCAGCTTTCAATATTAATAACAGAAATGCTTTAGGTAGTATTTTATTTACAATATATTTTACCATATACAGTTTTGACTACTAGTAATATATCTTCATGTTAAAATAGGTACATAAAAACATATACAGGGGAAACGGATGTGGCTCAAGAGGTTCGGCGTCCGTCTACCATATGGAGAGACCAGGGTTCGATCCCCGGTACCTCCCGGTAAAAAAAAAACAACAAAAAAAAACATATACAGTAGTCTCCTCACAGTTGGATTTAACTTAAGCAAATTCAATTATATAGGCTTAGCAAAAAGAGGAAGAAATAATTTTAAAAAGTGAAGGTAGTTCCATTTCTAGCCATGATTTACTCTCCCAAATTAAAACAACTAGAAAATTGGACAAAAGATACGAAACAATGTTTTCAGACACTGGACAACAGGCAGCCCATAAGAGAACACAAACAAATGAGGCGAGCCCTATAATTGTTCCCCTTATGCACTAGTGAGTTTCCAAGCACTGAACTTGGACATTACCATCTGTCAACCTAGAATTCTAACCCTAGCAAAACTATCTCTAAATAAACAAAGAGAAATAAAGACTCTTTCAGACATCAAACATGTCTAACCAAAGGCTTGTACACAAATGCTCATAGCAAACTTATTCATAAGAGCAAAAAACTCCTATGTAAATTACACCTCAAAAAAACTCTTTTAAAAAATAATATTAAAAAATAGATTTTCTGCGGAGTGGGTACAGCTCAGTGGTTGAGCACCTGCTTCACATAAACCAGGTCCTGGGTTCAATCCCTGGTACTTCCTAAAAGAAAATTGATTTTCAACAGGTAACAAGTAAAATTCAATGGCAGAATAGATCATCTTTTCAACAGATGATATGATAGACTTCTTTTAGTCAAGATGGAGTAACAAGCACCAGATTTACCTTCTTGACTGAAACTAACAAATCAGGGAGGTGGGAAGGGAACCATTTCCAGACACTAGACACCAGGAAGCACAGGACAGTGATCCCTGAGAGAGAAGAAACAAATGAAGTGACCCTCATAACCGCCCCCAGCTTACTGTCTGGAGTTTCCAGGCCACAGTGCAAGGAAAGGAAACACAGGCAAAGCTCAACAGTCTCCATGAGTTGAACAGAAAAAAATGGGCATCTGGGTAGGACAAGTTGACTAGAATTCACAGGGCTGAGCAGTGGAGAGGAGAGAGCTGAACAGATAAAGAGCTCAGACAGCTGCAAAGGGTTCCCCACAAGTCTTCAGCTAAGTACTCATGAGTACATGCATACAAGGAAACTACTCAGGGCCAGGTAAAGAACCACTTGAAAGAAGCAGAGAGAACCATCCCTGGAGCTCACAAAGGGCCAAGAATAGCTTGTGTTCACACCAAAAATTTGTAATTCACAGGACATTAGGTAGGGTACTCAGAAGGGTATTGCCTCAGTCTTGGGCAAAAATTAGCCCTAGGCTAAAGGATGCTCTGGTCCCACCTAACAATGCTTGAAAGGATCAATATGCTTCCAAGTAACCTAACTGAAACTAGAATAAAGTTCAAAAATATCTGAATACAAAAATATCCAGAGCATCCTGCCAGGTAAAATTGACAATGTCTGACATCCAATAAAAAATTATGAGGCATACAAAGAAGCAGGAAAATTCAAACCATAATGAGAAAAATTAATCCAAAGAAACAGATCCAGAAATGTCCTAGATGATAGAATTATTGATAAGGACATTAAAGCTATTATTATATGTATACTCCATATGTTCAAGATCATAGAGGAGGGGGCGGATGTGGCTCAAATGGTTGGGCGTCTGTCTGCCATATGGAGGGACCTGGGTTCGTTCCCCGGGACCTCCCAGTAAAATAAAAAATATATATAGAAGGTGCATGGGTTGCCAGGCTCTGTGTGCCGCTGAGCTGTCGGGCCCCGGGAGCCATGCAGCAGGATGATGACGTAACAGGGGAGAGACAAGACCAGATGCTCCGAAAGCTCCAGAAGCCAGGAGCTGAGGTGGCGCAGGCAGCAGAATACCTCTCTCCTGCATCGGAGGTCTCCAGGATCGAATCCTGGTGAAGACTGGAGGAGGAGGATGAGAAGAGACGGCAGGAAACAGACACAGAGAATTGCCCAGCAAATAGACACAAAACAGCAAATGGGGAAGGGGGGTGCTTAAAATGGATAAAGTAAATAAATAAAATCTTAAAAAAAAAAAAAAAAAAAGATCATAGAGGAAACACTAACCATGTTAAATAGAGGTACAGATGATATGAAAAAGAACCAATTGTACATCTAGAGATGAAAACTATAACATAAGACATGAAAAATACAATGGATAGGATTAACAGCAGATTAGACAACACAGAAAAAAAGATTAGTGAATTTGAGGACATAGCAATAGAAAGCACACCAAAATGAAACCAAGAGGAAAAAAGACTGAGAGAAAAAAAATGAACTGAGCATCAGGGGTTCTGGGGCAAAATGGTGGGTAATTTGTGTTTCTGAAGGAAAGGAGAGAGAAAGGGACAGGAAAAAACATACTCAAGAAACAATGGCCAAACATTTTCCAAATTTGATGAAAACTATAAACCCACAGATTCAAGAAGATCAATGATCCCAAGCTCAATAATCACAAAGAAAACTACACCAAGATACATTGAATTAGTGAAACCCTCTGATTAAAAAATCTCAAAAGCAGTGACAGGAAAAAAGAAACATTACATACAGTTCAATAAAGATAAGAATGACAGCAAACTTTTCATCAGAAACAATGCAAGTTCTCCTCAGAGTACCCATTTCTTAGTTTATAGACACAATAACCTCATGAATTATATACAATGTTGTCACTGAATTCTTTGCTTTATTTCTTTTTACTATGGTAACATATGACATAAAATTTGCCATTTTAACCATTTTTAAGTGCACAATTCAGTAGTATTAATTTAATTTACAATGTTGTGTTACCATCACCACCGTCAATTACTAAAACTTTTTCATCACACGAAACAGAAATTCTTTACCCTTTAAGCAAAACCTCCCATCCCCCCTTCCCCCGCCTCTGGTAATCTCTAACTCTGTCTCTATGAATGTCCTTATTCTAGATATTTCACATATTTGCAGTCATATAAAATGTGGCCTTTTGTATCTGGTTTATTTCAATTAACATAATGTTTTCAAGATTCATCCATATTGTAGCATGTATCACAAATTTATTTCTTCTTATGGCTGAATAATATTCCATTGTAAGGATACACTACATTTTATCTATTTATCTGTTGACGGACATTTGGGTTGTTCCACCTTTTGGCTATTGTGAATAATACTGCTATGAACATTGGTTTACAGATATCTAACTCCCTGCTTTCAATTCTTTGGGGGCGTATACCTACGAGTGGATTTATTATTTTTCTTTTCTTTTTTTTGACATTAAGATTAAATTATACCAACATTGGGTATTACACAAATGCAATGGGAACATAGTGTAAATGTGGTTCATATTTGTGAGAGTGCAGTCCAGCAATATTACAGAGTAATTAATGAAGAGAAGTGACCATGTAATAGTGTGTTAAAAGTAACATTCACCATTTAAGCAATTGTGTCCAATTTAATGGGATGTGGTGGTCTTTTTCCATATATGTATTAAATCTGGGGCCTAGCAACTTCTAAAAAAATTTCCTATGATGAATAAAAACTGCTGACTTCCAAAAATTTACTCCATAAGGAGTTTTTCAGGAAAATGTTACCCTCTTAAGGCAGGACAATAATGTAATAAATTCTATCCTTGTGTATTGACTTTACAACACAAATCCTAAATTAATAAAAGTTGCTCCACTGGACTTACGTGGTTTGACACCTGACCATGAAGGCAGCAAATGTCCCATCAAGTAAGAGCTTAATTAGGCAAAATTTGGCATCAGAGAGGGCTCTTGAAAGAGAGGAAGAGTGGGGGAGAGAGGGGTACTTACAGGGACTCCTCTCTACCCGAACTGTTTGAAGAGTGGAGTTCTTTTTGGAAGAGTTGATGAGCAACCTGTCCAATATACCTGAAATATAAACACATACACAATTAGTAGGGCATAAAAAAAATAGGGGCCTGGCAGCAAACCTTCTGTGACCAGTCTCAAGTCTTGCTTGTTCTGCATTCCCTAAAATGTTTTTTTTTTTTTTTAAAAAGAGGCACTCCAAATTCCATTACACCTTGATTATCAGTTTTGTTCTTTATATGCATCCATCACCCCTCTCTTTATCCTATCTCATATATCTCTATATCTCCAATGTCGAGTAATAAATGCACAACAAACTTCATCTTTCTGGATGAGAAATTCATCAATAGAAAGACAACAGTCTATAACGACAGAATGGAGGAAGTAACAGTTAAGTGAAGCCAGAAAGGGTTGCTAGCTGTGTAATATTGGGTAACTGCCTAACCTGTTTGAATATTAGCTACTACATTTATAATGCCTGGTTAGTTCCCCTTCAGAGATGTACCACCTAGACAAAGAAGCCCTTTGGGGGAAATTCTGCCATCTATCTCCACCATCTTTTCAGCCCATCTCTAACTACTCCTCAAATTACCCCAACTCCCAGTCCACCAGAACTCCAGGAACAGGACTTGTCTTTCAAAACCCTCTTTCCAACACGTGGATAATGTCTTCACTCAACAGTACCAAAATTCTGTTCAACCTGAAAGCAGGGCTGGACAAACCAAACAGTGACTGAACGCTTACTGCTTAAGGCCTAGCAAGTAGATTAGTGTTAAGAGCATGGAACCTGGAGTCAGACAGCTTGGACTCAAATCCAATTTTGCTACTTTACAGCCCAGTGATCTCCAGCAAATAACTAATCTGTATGATAAACCATGGCTCAGTTTCCTCATTTATAAGATGGAAATAGTAACAGAATCTACTTCATAGGGTTATTGTGAAGATTAGTTAATTCCTGGTGCACAGTAAGCGTCACACATAAGCTTTGGCTTTATTCTTATTACCCCTTGGCATACTCTGGGTTTCCCCAGAATCTGTTTTTCAATCTAACATCTACTGACAATATGCCGAAACTCATATTCCCATTCTCCCTCTTCTCACAACTCTAAAGGTACTACTGCCTCCGTTTTCCAAATGTGAATATTGAGGCCTAGAAAACGTAAATAACTCCCTAAAATCCCCTAATTACTCGTGGAGTTGGGATTCAAACCCATGCTTTTAAGTTCTGTATTGTTCCGCCTGAAATCCTATGTAGATTTCCTTAACTATAATAAATCCATATCCTCCTCTGCAAGAGAGCGGCACTAAGAAGGTGGTTGTGTGTGTGAAGGGGGCGGAGTGGAAGGGTTGTAAACCATAATATGTTTATCTGCCTCCCTCCACGAGCCAACTGCTTCAACCAGACAGACGACCCTAAGCCCATTCCCTTAGAGAACTTCGGGAGCTTCCCGGTTTTGAGGGCTGGGGTGCGGGGTGGGGGTGCCTTGCTGCGGCGCTTGGCGGAGAGCGCGCTCACTACCTTAAGAAATGTTAAACTACACCGCCTCGAAAAGCCTCCACGGCCCCTGCGGCTCTAGGACCCAAGCTGTCCTGCCACCGGGGTCGACACCCGCCCAGAGCGCCCCTCGGGGCCCGGAGGCCGGGGCAGGGAGCCACCAGACCAGGGTTGCACGTGCGCGCCCCACGCGCCGCCCGCCGGTCACCTCTGCCGCCGCCGCTGCCCGCCGTCAGCAGTTCCTTGGAGACCGAAACCCCAGTACAGCCCCGGGTGGTCGGCGAGCAGCTCGCGCTGCGCTGGGTCTCTTCGCACAACTCCATGCCTTTCGGAGGCCTCCGGACCAGCCGCCCTAGGCCCGGATGCAGGAAAGTCTCGGGTGGGGGGCGGGGCCAGGGCCGCGATACGAGGGAACTCGGCCATGGGCGGGGCTAGGGGCGGGGAGAGGGGCGGGGCGAAGGGCGACACCTGGCGGACCCACGAGGCTGCGCGGTAGCATCCGGGTACCTGCGCGAAAACTGCGGTTCTGTCTTTTGCCCTTGTCCTTAGAGAAAAGAGCCCGGAAGCTCTGTTTAGCTAAAGGAAGACGAGGATTCGGACGTGGAAAGTGCAGCGTGCGGCTGCCTTCCTCTCCATTCTTTTAACAGTATTTATTGACCATCTGCCCAGCAGGTGCAGAAATCTTGGACCAACCTTTTCCTACTCGTTTCTGATGGAACTGGGGTTCTAGAGCCAGGCAGATCTGGATTAAAATCCAGCCACAAATCGCTTGTTACTAGCTGTGAGCCTCGGTCTCCTCCTCCGTAAAATCGGGATAATATCTACTTCACAGCGTTGTCGCGAGGGGTATAAGAGTACTAGAATGTATGTAATGGTAGCTGCGTTATTATCATAATAATTTAACATTATATTATAACTAACTTATACAACTTAGGACACAAAGAGCCATGGGAGAAACGACAGTAGGTACTGAGGAGGAAAACACTGTAATGTATTTCTAAAATTTCACTCTCTTTGTAGAAGAGAAGGTAAGGGACAGTTCCTTTTTTTTCTTTGTATTTCCAGTACGTACCTTGGAATCGGGCACATAGTTAATGATTAATCCATATTTGATGACTGAATGAGCAAAGAGAAGTTGAACAATGAATAATTGTTAATCACCTGTTTAATCGATCAATTGACCAACTGAAAGTCTTTTCACTCAGTAGGCTGGAATTCTAGCCTCTGGATAGGTCCGAAATCCTTGTGAACCCCACAGGTGCAGCACTGTACAAAACCAGTGGGCTAGTACTGGTTTGTAATAATAATTTAGAATTTGAGACAAACTGGTAAAATTCAGTCTTCCTCCTAGAAAATGATGTTGTTAACCAAACAAGTGGCTTTATAAAATATGGAGGTAAATATAAAAGATGTTTTTCTTACTTTTAATCTCTTTAAAAGATGATGACTGCTGGGGAATGGATAGAGCTCAAGTGGCTGAGCGCCTGCTTCCCATGTACAAGGTTCATTCCCCATAACTCCTAAAAAAAAATGACTGCTTAAAACAAAATAAATAATAATGTATTATGGGATTTATAACATATGTAGAAGTAAAATATATGACAAAAATGGCACAGAAGATGGGAGGTAGCAAATGGAAGTATACTGTTGTAAGCATCTTATATATTTTAAAATATACTTTTATTACAAGTTGTCAACTTTCTGTACAATCATGTACATGTGTAGAATTCCCATACAACACCCCTTCATCAATACACCATACTGCTGTGGAACATTTGTTACAAATTATGAGATAATACCATCAGACTATTACCACTAACTATGGTCCATAGCATACATTTGGCATATATTTTCCTTACCCCCCCCCCATTATCAACACAGTATTTCTTTGGCATTAATGCAAGAATATTACAGTATTGCTGTTAACTATAGTCTCTAGGTTACATTAATTGTATTTTTACCATTAAGCATTTAATATTTTATGTGAAGAGTTTTAATAGGGTTTCAAAGTAGATGGTGATAAGTTAGAGATTTATATTGTAAACACAAGAGCAACTCCTAAAATATATAAAAAAAGATGAAAAGCTAATAAGCCAATAATGAGGATAAAATGGAGCCATAAATATATTAAATTAATCAAAAAGAAAAAAGAATAAAAGAAAAAGAGGGAAAAAACAGGTTGGACAGATAGAAAACAACAAGATGGTAGACATAAGTGAAGCCCATATCATTAGTTACAATTGATGTAAATTGGTCTAAAATTTAAAAAGCAAAAATTCTCAGACTGGATAAATAAGATTTAACTGCCTGTTATCTGCAGGAAACTTACTTTAAATATAAAGAAACAGAGAGGTTAAAAGTCAAATGATGGAAAAGAATAAACCATACAAACACTAAACAAAAATAAAGCTGGACTAGCTATATTACTATTAGACAAAGTAGATTTCAAAGCAAAGAATATTACCAACAATAAAGAGGGACATTTTATAAGGGATAAATTCATCATAATAAACAATAATTATTGTGTATGCAACTAATAATAGAGCTTTAACATACAAGAACCAAAAACTAATAAAAGGAGAAATACACAAATCTAAAATTATTGTTGGAGATTTTCTCTCATTAATTGATAGAATAAGTAGACATAAAACCAGTAAGGATAAAGAAGACTGGAATAAAACTATCAACAAACTTAACCTAATTGACATTTATAACATCTACCACAGCAAAATACCTGTAGTTTAAAATACGCTTAGAAAAATCAATAAGCTCATATACAAGACCAAAAAATAAGTCACAAAAATTAAAGGATTGAAGTCATGCAAAATTAGTTCTTTTAGCTCAACATAACTAAACTAAATTCGATAACAGATCTGAAAAATCTTCAAATAGTTTGAAATTAAATAATACAGCTCTAAATAACCCATAAGTCAAATGAAAACATACAGGGGAAATTATAAAATATTTTGGACTGAATGAAAATGGAAACAGAAAATATCAAAATTTGTATGATGCAGCTGAAGCAGTGCACAGAGGTATTTTTTTTAAATAACATTAAATGTTTCCATTTAAAAGAAACGAAGTCTTGAAAATTTATCTGAGCTTTCATATTAACTGGGGACAAAAGAAGCAAATTAAACCCAATGCAAGCAGAAGGAAGAAAATAAAGATAAGAGCATAAATCATGAAATAGATAAACACAATAGGAAAAATTCAATAAAACCAAAAGCTAGTTCTTTGGAAAAATAAATACAATTAATAAACTTCTATTCAGAAAAAGAGAGAGAAGACGCAAATTGCCAATATCAGAAATGAAAGAAGAGTATTACTACAGATTCTACGATCAAAAGAATAATAAGGGAATAATATGAACAATTATACCAATAAATTTGATAATTTAGATGAAATGGACAAATTCCATTAGGGACACAAACTACCAAAGCTCAGTCAAGAAATATAACCTGAATACCTCCGTATCTATTAAATAAATTGAATTCATAGCTGAAAACTTTCCCACGAAGAAAACACCAGGCTCAAATAGCTCTACTGGTCATTATATAAGGATTCTACACACACTCAATCCAAATAATAAAAGAAATGAGAACATTTTCCAACTCATTTTATGAAGTGAGCATTACTCTGATCTTAAAACCAGACAAACATAGGAAAAGAAAACTACAGACCAATATCCCTCATGATCATAGATGCAAAAATTCCTAATAAGATTTTAGCAAATAAAATCCTTTCTATATATAAAGGATATCATTACCAAATGTGGTTTATCCAAGGAATGAAAGATTGTTTTAACTTTAGAAAATCACTGTTACTTATCATAATGACAGACTGGGAAAAAAAAAAAAACTATCCTCTCAGTAGATGCAGAAAATATTTTGACAAAATTCAGTACTAATTCATGATAAAAGCTCTCAGCAAAATAGGAGTAGAAGGGAACTTCTACAACTTGATAAAGGGCATCTATGAAAAACCGAAAATAGAGAACAAGGAAAAGAAGACCACTCTCACCACTTCTATTTATCAATTTCCTGGGGGTTCTACACAGGGCAATAAGACAAGAAAAAAAAAAATTACAAACCTTGAAAAGGATAATTAATTATAACTGTCATTATTCCCAAATGAGATGATATATGTGGAAAATCCTAAGGCTTATGAATTTTATTGATTTTTTTCCCCAAAGAACCAGCCACCAAAAAGCTATTAGAATTAATACATGAATAAGGAAAAGTAGCATGATATGAAGTATCTACACAAAAAAATCCTTTTTCTATGTATTAACAATGAACAGTTGGAAATTAAAATAACAATATCATTTACAATAGAATGAAAAAAACATGAAATACTTAGGGGTAGGTTTAACAAAATATGTGAAAGATGTACATACTAAAAACTACAAAAACTTGCTGAGAAAAATTAAAGAATGCCTAATTAAATGGAGAAATAATACCATGTTAATGGATCAGAAAAGTCATTAATTTAAGATACCAATCTCCCCAAATTGATCCATAGATTCAATGCAAGCCAATCAGAATCTCAGCAATCTATTTTTTGCATAGAAATTAAAAGAACCAAGAAGAGCCAATGCATTTTTGAAAGAGAACAAAGTTGCAGGACTTACACTATCAGATTTCAGGATATACTATAAAGATATAACAATCAAAACTGTGTGGTACTGACACAGTTTTGTCAGACAATTAGATAAATGGAACAGAATAGAGATTCCTGAAATAGCCCCACATATAAATACTTAATTTACACGAAACTATTGATTTATATGATTTATGACAAAATAGACTAAACATGTCAATTAATAAATACAAAAGGGCTTCACTCATCTAGTAAAGAAGAAAGATTTTCAGATTGGCTCAAAACTCAAAACCAACTCTATGCTGGACTTACCTAAAATAAAAGATAAAAATGGTAAAAATAAAAGAATGGTTATAGGATAAACTAGGCAAATGCAAATAAAAAGGAAACAGAGGTCATAATCTTGTTATTGAACAAGCAAGAATTCAGCCCTCCCCCTCAAAAAAAAAAGAGAGACAAAAGGTACTTTATAAAGCTAAAGGCCACAGTTTACAAAGAGGATAACAGTCATGAATATCCATGTGCCCAATAACACAGCAACAACCATTATAAAGCAACAACTCTCAGGAATGCAAAGCAGAAACTCTAATAATTGGAGATTTTAACACTTTCTCAGCCAAAAATAGACATA
Source organism: Tolypeutes matacus (assembly GCA_026826555.1). NCBI lineage: Eukaryota > Metazoa > Chordata > Mammalia > Cingulata > Chlamyphoridae > Tolypeutes > Tolypeutes matacus. The sequence continues at coordinate 1,807,665 of JAKSZT010054303.1, read as the reverse complement.
GTTGGACAAAAAATTAATATGGATATAGAAAATCTAAATAATATTATCAGGGAAGCAGATGTGGCGCAAGCAATTGGGCTTCCTTCTACCATATAGGAGGTCCAGGGTTCGATTCCTGGGGCCTCCTGGTGAAAGGCAAGCTGGCTTGCACGGCGAGCTGGCCCACATGGAGTGCTGGCCTGTGCCGAGAGCTGGCGCAGCAAGATGACACAACAAAAAGAGACATAGAGAAGAGACAACAAGAGATGCCGCAGACCAGGGAGCTGAGATGGTGAAAGAGATTGAGGGCCTCTTTCACACTCCACAAGGTCCCAGGATCGGTTCCTGGTGCCACCTAAAAAGAAGACAAGCAGACACAGAAGAACACACAGCTAATGGACACAGAGAACAGACAACAGGGGTGGAGGGCATAAATAAATAAATATAAATAATATCAACAAACTAGATCTAATAAATATATATTGATCATTGAACCCTGATAATAGAGATTACAGTAAACCTTTTTAAGTCACTTGGAGCATTCGCAAAATTGACCTTATTATACCACAAAGGAAATACACAAAGGTGGGATAAATTCCAAAAATAGGAATAATATAAATGATATTCTATAACCACAATTCAACCACCTAGAAAATAATAACATTATTTTTGACATCTAGTCCCCCTAAAACTGGGAACACACACTACTAGGCAAAAAAGAGGAAATACTAAAGTGAAACTGCAAAGAAAAAAAGTAGAATAATAAAAAGGCTAATTATTTTTTTAAAATTAGACAAAGCACTAGCTACCTAAGCAAAATAAAAAAGTGTGGGGGGGTGGATTTTTGGGTCATGAATACATGAAATAAATGATAAGAAAACAATAACCATAAAATCTGAAGAAATTTAGAAAAACTTAAAAAGACTACTTTGTGCAACTTTATGCAAATGAATTTGAAAACCTATATGAAAGCATTTGAAATGTGTAATGCTCTGGACACATATAATTTATAAAATTTGCCCTGGTAGATGTAATATGTCTAATAAGATCAATTTCCATAGAAGACATTGAGAAGGTCATCAGAGCTCCCCTATTTAAACAACATGCGAGGGGAACAGATAGCTCAGTGGTTGAGCACCTGCTTCCCATGTACAAGGTCCTGGGTTCAATCCCTGGTACCTCCTAAAAAAAAAAAAAAATGCCTCCATGGGTTCATAGGAGTATTCTATCAAACTTTTAACTTTCAGATAATCTCAATGCTACTTAAACTATTTCAGAATATAAGAAATAGAAGTAAAACTACCAAATTCTAAGAAATGAATATAACATTATACCCAAACCTGATAAAAATCGCACAAAAAAGAAAGTTACAGACTTGGCTTGGTTGGGTTTCCCTAGAAGCAAAGCCAGAAACAAGGATTCAAAAATAAGGAGTTTGGGAACACAGAATGGGAAACTGCAATACAGAATACAGAAGGGAAGGAAGCCAATAAAGTGTTACTATCACGCAAGTTGCCGCCATGCGCAATTGGAGCTTAATCGTGCTGGGTGTCAGATTCCCTCATTTATTGTGTGATTGTCCACCTATCGTGACCATGCCTCATCTTTTGATCTTTTGAACGATTTTGTATATCTTTCATGTATATTCGGATGAGGTGGGAGGTGGGCAACATGGGAATCCCAGTGGGTTCCATGTAATATTTTGGGTAATCTAAGCACCTCTTAAAATATATTTATATATATATATATAAATAACATTTTTGTAAGCAAATGCACATATATGCATATATATTTATATATCATTTTTCAAATGTTGGTATGTATTGTGAAAATTTTGATTTTTACCCACAATAAAAAATAAATTAATTAAAAAAATAAAAAATAAAAAATAAAAATAAAATTCAAATATTAAAAAAAAAAAAATCGTGCTGGGGAACTTTGGGAGACACTGTAGACTAAGTGCCTCAGAGTTACCCTGCAAGGATACTCACTTGGGGGATGGAGGCAGGATTTTATTTCTAGTAAACAAGTATCTGGAAGAGTAGCCACCTTAAACTGATGTTACCTTGATTCTCTGCCTCATTTGCTGAAAATTTTTAATTACTAAATTTTTAAAGGGTTGAATTTTTTGAATTCTGCTAAATATCAATGAATAAAAAGTGACAGGATAGCATTTTAATAAAGACTGAAAATGTGCATAGGGGAGCCATTTCCTATTATATAATTCATTGTTTTTTGTTTTGTTTTGTTTTTGTTTTTGTTTTTGTTTTTGAATTTTAGGAGGTACTGGGATTTGAACCCAGGACCTCGTACATGGGAAGCAGGAGCTCAAACACTGAGTTACACTTGCTCCGCTCATTGGTTTTTGAGCCAACTTTTTTTTTTTTTCAATTTTAGTCTGTTTTAGTTATTTTCTACACTTTTAATTATTCTCCTGGGTCAAATCTTCAGGGACTTGCTCAAGCAAAAAAAAAAAGGTGTCTAGGGCTAGGTTGCCAGAATCTTCTGAAAAGAATATAGAAGATACATATATAATGAAGCCATAACTATACGTTTGTATGCTACCGTTTCATTCATTGATAGGCATATAGATGGAGAAAGTATTAAGAATAATCAATCAGAAGAGGGGCTACATATAAGAGTTAAAACGGGGGAGAAAGTTGGAAGGAAACTTTTTTTTTTTTAAATATTGGTAAATTGTGTCCAGTTTGTACTCTTCTATTTCTTATCCTACACTACCTTGTTTATCTCATGAACATTTTTTTTGTGTGCAAGTTTACACATTCTGATTACAGACTGTTACCAGGGCATCAAGTTGCTATCCAGAACAGAGAGTTCTCGATTATTTTAAAAGGAATACTTTTCATGTGGTCACAATAGCTGTGTTCCCCTTGGAAGATGCCAAAACAAACCACCTACACAGGCGCTATAAATTATTTATTTAGCTAAGGATACAAAGAATATCGGAAGAGGGTGGCTACAGAGAACAGGAGCAGAAGTAGCACGTTGTTGGCTTTTTCCTCTCTGCACTGGTGGGATCCTGCCAGACTACCTTGCCATTTTCCTGTTTCCCCATCTTGCTTTTTGTAACTTTTTATTTTCATATAATTTCAAATTTACAGAAATATTGCAACAATAACATAATTTTATAATACCTTTTACTTAAATTCACAAATTGATAAATTTTGCCCCAGTGGCTTTTTGCTTTATCCTATTCTTTCTCTCTCTCTCTCTCTCTCTCGGTATTTCTCTCTCTCTCACACACACACACACAATCGTTTTTGAACAATTTGAGAGTTAATTGTAGACTATCATGCCTGTTTACCCTTAAATACTTCCTAAGAAGTATTCCTCCTAAGAACAAAGATATTCTCTTACATAACCACCATAAAATTATCAAAATCAGAAAATTTAATGTTAATATTATTATTTAACTCACTGTCCAAATTCAAATTTTGATGGTCTCAATAACATCCTTTATAATGTGGTTTTTATTTGTTTGTTTGTTTATGTTTTTTTTTTTTTTTTTTTTACCTGTCCAGGCTCCAACATAAGATCACCCACTGCACTTAGCTGTCATGACTCTTTAGTCTACCCTGCCTATGACACTTCCTCAGTCATCTTTTCGACCTTCCTGACTACCCCTTTGAAGAGGATAAGCCAGTTATTTTGTAGAATGTTCCTTAGTTTGGGTTTATCTGCTGTTTCCCTGTGATTAGATTCAGATTATGCATTTTTGGTAACAATACCACAGAAGTGATGTCAGGTTCCCCTCAGTGCATCTTATCAGGAGGCACATGATATAGATTTGTCCATTACTGATAACTTTGAAACTTGGATGAGGTGGTTCCTGCCAGGTTTCTGCACTGTAAAAGTACTGCTTTCTCTTTGTAATTAGCAGGTATTTGTGGGGAGGTACTCTGACATTATGTAAATATACTGTCCCTTATTAAAATTTCACGCAACAATTTTTGCATCTATTGATTTTCTAATTCTTTATTCTTTGTCTATGTATTGGGTGGTATTCTACTGTAAGGAAGAGTTTTCCTTTTCCCTTTATTTATTCACTCATTCATTTATATCAGTTTTTAAAAGTAAAATTTTATTGTATATCTTCATACATGAACATACATAAACAATAAATGTATAGTAAAAGTTGTGAATTTAAAAAACAAACATGCATTTCATCAAACAAGGCTCCCATACATCTCCCCACCACCACCTTGCATTGTTGTGAAAAATTTATTACAAACTATGAAGAGCATCCTCAAACTATTACTATTAACCATAACCCACATCTTACATTTGTTCTATTTTTCCCCCAACCCACCCAATTATTAACACCCTATATTAGTATTATATATTTGTTTTGTTCAGGAGAAAACATTCTCATATATTTGTCCTGTTAACCATAGTCCTTCATCGTCCACTGAATTCCCTGTGTTATACAGTCCTGTGCTTTGTACAATCCATAAAAAGTGTATACCCAGTGGCTCTCATTTTCATTACAGAGTTGTGCTATTGTCACCTCAGTCAATTTTAGAACATTTTCATTACTCCAAAGGGAAAAATCCCACACCCTCTTGTACCCCCATTGTTGTCCCTATCTTCTTCCCATTGCTACATAATATTACAATATTACTGTTAACTATTGTCCAAGTTACATTAGTTGTAATTTACCTGCATATCACCATATTCTTAGCACTTTGTAAAAGAAGAGCATTCTTATATTTATACTTATTCATAGCAGTTTAGACCCATGGATTTTTATTTTATTTAGCGGATTTTAATCCATTGCTATTATTATGTACTTTGATGCTAAAATTGTCCCAGTGGGAGTCCTTTCTACTTTCAACTCTCTCCTTTTTATATATTGCCATTATTTTTGAGCACTTCCTTAATTTCTGGTGCAACAAATTATTCCAGGTTCATTTTATACATTTCCTGACCCAGTCCTGGAAATAACCTTCCTCTAGGGAGCTCTGGTTCCTTTTAGTGTGAAGAATGATATTTGAAAGTAAGGTCTAAATGCTGCCATGCTTCTAGACCCTCTCATGGAAAAGAGCTAGGAAACGCACATACACTTACACACAAACACTCATATCCTAATATGTATTTGTCTACATATTTTAAAACTTCAACAGTGAGAAACCAGCAATGGTATGCCAGTTTGAACTGGCTCACAAGGGCTGATTACTAAATATTTGAAATTTTATGAGCTGGTTGCACCTTGAAATCAGCCATACGAATATTTACACCAGAGAAATTGGTAAATGCTACAAATCAAGGCCCTCGTCCCCTTGCTGCTGCCCCCAAATCGGCTTAGTATCATACCACTGGAAACCTGACTTCCATTATCCTCAATATACATATCCAGAATACTCAAAAACTATTATTAGAATTGTTTACACGTAGCACTTGAAAGGCAAACCTCGAGGTCAATATTTGTTTACAGTTTATTGTGCCTTTGATAAAATTTATATACAGTGAATCCCACAAATTTTAAATGTACAGTTTGATGAGTTTTGACAAATGCATATGTGCATTTATACTACATGCTTATCAAAATAATATTTCTTATGCTCCCAGAAAGTTCCCTTATGCCTCTTCCTAGTCAATCTTCCTCTAGTTAAAGGCAATCACTTTTCCTCTTCTTCTCCTCTTTTTACTCCTCCTCCTCTTTCTTCTTAACCATAGAAGAATTTTGCCCTTTCTGGAACTTCAGTTACTTGGAATCACATAGTGTGGTAGGCCGACTAATGGGCCCCTCCCCCAAAGATGTCCATGTCCTAATCCCTGGAACCTATGAATATGTAAACTTACATGGCAAAGGGAATTAAGGTTACAGATGGAATTAAGGTAGCTAATCAACTGTCTTTAAAACAGGGAGATTATCCTCGATTATCTGGTTGGACCTAATATAGTCGTGAGGGTCTTTAAAAGTGGAAGAGGGAGGCAGAAGAAGAGAGAGAGAGATGTAAGGACGGAAGCAGAGTGAGAGATGCTACGTTGCTGTCTTTGAAGATGGAGAATGGTGGGCATGATTCAAGACTGCTGGTAGCCTCTAGAAGCTGGAAAAGACAAGGAATTCTCCCATAAAGCCACCAGAAGGAATACAGCCTTACACCATAATTTCAGTCCAAGTAAGATGTGTGTCGGATTTCTAACCTAAAGTAATGTAAGATAACAAATTTATGTTTTAAGCCACTAAGTTTGTGGTAATTTGTTATATCAACAATAGAAAACTAATACACATAGTGAGTACGCTTTTTTCTGTCAAGGTTCTTTCAGTATAATGGCAGTGAGATTCATCCATTTTGTTGACTATATCTGTAATTTATTTCATTTTATTGCTAGGTAGTATTCCATTGTATGAACATACCATGATTAGTTTTTCCATTCTCCTGTTTGATCAACTTTTGAATTATTTCTAGTTTGGGACTATTGTGAATAAAGCTGCTATGAATAGCCTTATGCAAGTCTTTCTAATGCTGTATGGGCATCCATTTAAGGTAAGGGTTGCACATATTGGGTTTGCTGGGTCCTTTAACCAAATAGCATAACAAGGCCACATCCTCATCCCCGGAAGATAGTCACTGCCCAGGTGTCCTGAACATTATCTCGCCATCAGCATGCCAGTGTTGCAGACACCCGTCTCTCATCAAAAATCCAACAAAGTCAGGTAAAGGAAACCAGAATAATGCAACCTATTTTAAATTTTAGAAATAAATTTAAAATAATTCACCTAGGAATGGAATCAGAATAGGAAATCAAAGTGTCAGTAGCAGCCCCTCTAAAAGTAAAGAAAGGTAAATTAAAATGTATCCATTTATTCATTTCAGGGGCAAAAATTATTGAGTACTCAGAGCTAACAGCATTGTGCTAACCTGGGATATAAAGATTCTGTTAACAACCTAGTAGAGAGATGAACAGATAAGTAAACCTTTGCAATTTGGTATTCTTAAGTGCTATGATCATGCTAAATGCACTGACTATCGTGGAAGTAAAGAAGAGAGACCCTTAAATCCACCTGGTAGGTGTGGATTCCCAGTGGGTCTCTGGGAGGATGGAGTGTTCTGGTCAAAGAGAACAGCAAGGCCAAAGCCTGGAGGCAGGAACTCGTGGGCATATATGAGGAACGAAAGGGACTGGATGAGTACTCAAGGACAGCAGACCTTTGCCTACTCAGAGATACATTCTAAAGATACCAGGAATTGAGAAACCTTGAAACATTATAATGTGCTTGTGAAGAAAAAGCTCTCAAATAGAGGCCAATCAATAAGGTGCTCTAACAGAGATACAAACACACTGAAATTCTGAAATTCTTTAAATTCCTCAAAATTGCCTTTTTTTTTTTTTTGTACAAGTAGTTCCTTCTACCTGGGATACTGTTTCCTTCCCTCCCTATTTCCCACTTCTAACACTTCTCTTAGTGTAGCTATCGATCCTTTGGATTTCAGCCTTATGGTACTTCCTCTTAGAAGCCTTCCTTGACCCTCTGTTCTCCCTATACTCAAACTATGCAAGATGCCTGCTTCATACAACTTTATGGCCTCTTATACTTTCCCTAATGTAGCTACCTATATTGCTTTGTTTATTTAATTGTCTGTGTCCTCTGATAGACAACACAGTGGTAAACTCCATTATTATCTCCATTTTACAGATGTGGAATCTGAGGCACATTGTAGAGTAATGCCTCAATTTCCCATCTAGAGATAGAAATAATAGTACCTACATGAGAGAGTTGTGTGGATTGAATGAGTTCATACATAATTTTTAGTTAAGTTGTGGCCAACTGAATCAGGGTGGGCCATAAGGATTAAATCAAACCTTCTTTGTGGAGTATCTCACACATAGTAAATATTAGGCTCCCTTTGCTTTTGTTCAAGTTTTCTCTAAAGTTGAGAGGTTAAATTCTTATAAACAAGTCATATTACTCACTCTGTTAAAATTTAGGTTTGATTTCTCTTCAACCCATATCTCCACTTAGAGCTTCAGATTTATATTCCAAATATATATTCACCAACTACTCTTCTCTTGGATGTCTCATAAAGACATCAAAGTCAACATATCTAGAGCAACTCAAAATTGTCTTTCAGACCTCTTCCTCCAGGTTCCTCACTTCAAATAATGGCACAGCTCAAGCTAGAAGACTGGGAGTCATTTTGTTTTTTGACACTTTTCTCTTCTTCTTTTTTCACATACAGTTGATTATCAAGTCCTAACATTGATTTAGACTTATTTCTTTGATTCACCATCTTCTTCAGATCTTCATTCCTGCAAACTGGTTTTCACACATCCTCTGTTGCTTCCTTCTTATTCATTCTCCATGCTGCAGCCAGAGTAGTCTTTTACCAATACAAATCTGATCATGTCCAGATGGACCCTTTCCAACTCATCAGTGGCTTCCTTTTGTCCCTCAGCATGGTCCTCAAGGCTCCTGCCTGCCTCTCCTGCAGAGTGAACCATCACACACTAGCCACAGTGGACTTCTTCCAGGGCCCTAACAAAGAGCCTTCAAACCTGCAGTTCCACTGCTTTCAATACACCTGCCTTCCCACACCCCCTTCCCTTTGTTGCCTGCCAACTCCTATTCTCAAGGCTTAGATTAAATGTCACTTCCTCAAGGAGATCTTTCTTGACCCTCCAGAGCAGTCAGGTGCCTTTGTCACACATTCTCATAACTCCCAGGCTTTTCTTTTCTTTTCTTTTTTTTTTTTCCTGAGCAATGATCACAGCAGTGATCAGTGTGTAGCCTCAATTCTAAGCTATCTGCTTCATATTTTAAGTTGCCAGCTGCCAGGCATAAGAGGAAGTAGAAGCATGATTGCCATTGCCTGCACATATTCGTACCTAATTTTGCAGAAGGCACCTCTTCATCTGATTCCACTTAGAGTTATTTTCAGGGTTGAAATTTAATTAAAAAAATTTTTAATTTAAGTTTTGATGCCAACTTGAAGCTCAAAATATCTTGGAAAAATACACTACGTCGTGATAAACAGAATGAAGAGTACTGTGTAAGCAGAGGGTTGCCTGCTACATGCCAGCCAGTGAAATTAAGTGCAGTGGAAACCATCAGGTCTTTCAGTAAACATGGTGGTACAATTTCCAAATCCGGGAGAGGCTCGCCAGTCCTATGTTTTGTGTAGAAATCTTGAAAGTTTACACGAGCCAGGTGAGGTACACCTACGGATTGGATCTTCTGACAAACTTTAAAGAGTGGCCAGTGATATGTAATTCAAAACAATAAGAACAAAACCCCGTTGGAAATACAGTCAAGACGCGGTGTTTTTTCCACATTCCTTGTGATTCTACTTCCAGCCCTAAAGATATTTAGGTGGTGAAGAACAGCAGCAGTGACTATTATTGAAAGCATTATTGCAGATGGCTAAGAGTGATACAGATGCACCCTTGCTCTGAAGGTGAAGGTTAAAACTCAAAGTTAGATTGAAAAAAAAAAAAAAAAAAAAAGACTAAAAACAAATAAAGATGAAAACCAAAACCAAACAAACAAAGTTAGATTGTAAAGCAGAAGACAAAACTGGGTAAATGTATGCTGGTTTCCTTTAGTGCTACTAAATCACTCGTGTGACTTAGAATTGGTGGGAGCTTTGATTTGAGGAAAACAGTGTAATTAGCGGTGCCATTTAAAAAATGACTGCTTCGTTAGAATAAGTTGCCTGAGGACCGACACCCCAGTTTCGTTCGTTCACTGGCATATCCCTGGGACGAAGCCCATTATCGGAATCAATAAATAGTTGGTAAATAGAGCTCTCGATTTCACATCACGAATTTTAGTTCACTTTTACCTAGATTTAAAATCAAATGTGGGAAAACTTGAACAGTCTTGCACCTCAGCCACCCCCACAGCGCCTAAGCAGGGAGGGTGCTAAGAGCCGCCCTAAATCTCCCCTCCTTAGTGGTCCTTCCCCATCGCTCCCGGACCTCGGCTCAGGCACCGCCCACACTCTGCCCCCGTGCTTTGGCTTTAATCCCAGCCTTTGAGAAACAGTCCGAGGACAGAAATCATGAGTCATGGGTTTGGGGGTTCGGTCCGGGAGCACCCGGCGGTGTGGCTGTACGTGGGCGGGGGTGGGCGGCGTGGCGATGCCTACAAAGATGAGCGCGGCCGAGAAAGGCCACAGCCCTTCTCTCCTGGGCAGGTTCCCCTGACAACCCTCCCCTACCCCGCCTGGCGCCCGTTCCGGCGGACGCCCATCAGCGCCCCGCCAAGGGTCCGCGAGAGGCGGCGCCCGCGCTCCAGGTCGCCGCCCAGGCGGCCACATCACCAGGCGCTCGCTTCCCACTCGGGCCGCGGCGCGACTGCGCCTGCGCGGAGCGGCCGCGCGGGGGCGGGGCGCGGGGAGCTGGCGGCGCCCGGGCTGACAGCGCCGGGCCGCGGCTGTGCGGGGAGGCGCGCGAGAAGGAACGAGCCGCGGGCCGGGAGCTGCCGCCCGCCCCGCCGCCACCGCCGCCCGGGGTCTAGGTGAATGCCCCTTCCGTCCCCCGCCCCGGTGCCTCTGTCTGGTCTAGGGAGACGGGCTCCGCTCTCTCCACACCGGCCGCAACCGCCGCCGTGCGGGGGCAGGTGGTCATGGAGGGAAAGTCTCGGCTTTGGCGCCGTTCGGGCGCATCCCAGGTAACGGGGGGAGGTGGGGGCAGGACCCCTCGCTCGGGACCCAGAGGCCAGGTGCGGGAGCGGCGGTGCGGCGGGGCCCAGCCCGAGCCGCCGGGAGCGTCGTGCCGGCCGCGGTGCCCCGCTCCGGACCGGCCGCGCCCCGCGCCCAGCAGGAGAGGCGAGGGCGGGAGGGGAGGCTGGCCTGGGCGCCGGCGGCGAGCCGGCAGCCGCGGGGGCGTTGTCCGCGCCGCCCGAGGCCGGCCAGACGGCGGGCTGTGGCGGAGTGACGGGTGGAAGGTGAGCTGGATGGAGATGCTGCGAGGCCGGCGCGGGCACGCCCGGGATCCGCCGCTTCGGGGCTCGGCAGGTGCCCTGTGTCACCGGGTTCCCTCGTTCTTCGTTTATGCGCAGTACATCGAAATGTAGAAATTGTTCATTTATAGAAAGAGATTACACATATGTATACATATTATGTATGTGTAATCTCTTTCTGGAAGTGAGCAATTTCCTTTTCTATTGAAATAAACCACACATGCCATAGATTTGCCCTTTTAATGTACAATTCAATGATTTTTAGTATATTCACAAACTTTTACAACCAGTCACCACTATATAATGCCGGAGCATTTTCATCACCCATAAAATAAACCCAGTACCCATTAAACAATCACTCCCCATTCCCCCCTTACCATAACCTCAGGCAACCATTAATCAGCTTTATGGATTTGCCCTGTCTGGATATTTCAAACAGCATGTGGTCTTTTGTGTCCGGCTTCTTTCACGTAACAAAATGTCTTCAAGTTTATAGCATGCTTCATTTTTATGGCTGAATAATATTCTGTTGAATGGTTATGCCACAGTACCACGTTTTGTTTATCCATTTATCATCGATAGGTAGACAGTTGGGTTGTTTCCACTTTTTGACTGTTATGAATAATGCTGCTGTGAACATTCATGTACAAATTTTTGTGTGGACATGTTTTCATTTTCTTGGGTGTATATCTAGGAGTGAAATTGCTGTATGTTTAACTTTTTGAGGAAGTGCACAACACTTTTCTCACCAGCAATGTATGAGGTATACAATTTCTCCACATCCTCACCAACATCTGTTGGGTACTTTTCATTATCGCTCTTCTAGTGGGTGTGAAGTAGTATCTCATTGTGCTTTTTTCTTTTTTCTTTTCCTCTTTTTGTTTTTTATTTTTAATTTAGAGTTAGGGTAATAATATTGATTTTTTTAAACTTTATTTTGTACATTTAATAATTGAAAACATAAGCAATTAAAAACTAAAAATAAACATAGATGAATAAATATATACATTTCTCAATTAAATAACATGGATACATGTAAAATTTTTGTTGTTTTGTTTTTTGTTTTTTTTTGTGAATCAAACAATATATTACACAATATATTTGGTTCATAGTAATGCATTCATACAGTATTTGTCCTTTTGTGTCTGGCTTGCTTCGCTCAACATAATGCCATGTTGCCATATGCTTTATGACTTCATTTCTTCTTACAGCTGCATAATATTCCACCGTGTGAATAGATCACAGTTTGTTTATCCATTGATCTGTTGATGGACTCCTGGGTTGTTTCCAACTTTTGACAATGGTGAATAATGTGGCTATGAACATCGGTGTGCAGATGTCTGTTCGTGTCACTGCTCTCAGTTCTTCTGGGTATATACCCAGTAGTGGTATTGCAGGGTCACATGGCAAGTCTATATTCAACTTCTTTAGGAACTGCCAAACAGTCCTCCATAGTGGTTGTACCATCCTACATTCCCACCAACAGTGAAGAAGTGTTCCTATCTCTCCACATTCTCTCCAACACTTATAGTTCTCTGTCTTTTTAATAGTGGCCATTCTGATAGGTGTGAAATGATATCTCATTGTAGTTTTGATTTGCATTTCCCTAATCATGAGTGATGTTGAGCATTTCTTCATGTGTTTTTTTGCCATTTGTATTTCTTCTTCGGAGAAATGTCTATTCAAGTCTTTGGCCCATTTTTTAATTGGGTCATTTGTCTTTTTATTGTTGAGCTGTAACATCTCTTTATATATCCTGGATATTAAACCCTTATCAGATATGTGATTTCCAAATATTTTTTCCCATTGAGTTGGCTGCCTTTTCACCCTTCTGACAAATTCCTGTGAGGTGCAAAAGTGTTGAATTTTGAGGAGGTCCCATTTATCTACTTTTTCTTTTGTTGCACGTGCTTTGGGTGTGAGGTCCAAGAAACCACCACCTACTACAAGTTCTTGAAGAAGTTTCCCTACATTTTCTTCCAGTAGTTTTATGGTCCTGGCTTTTATATTTAGATCTTTGATCCATTTTGAGTTGATTCTTGTATAGGGGGTGAGATAGGGGTCCTCTTTCATTCTTTTGGTTATAGATATCCAGTTCTCCCAACACCATTTGTTGAAGAGACTGTTTTTTCCCATCAGCATGGGCTTGGTAGGTTTGTCAAAAACCAGTTGACTGTATAGGTGAGGGTTTATTTCTGGATTCTCAATTCTATTCCACTGATCGATATGTCTATCTTTATGCCAGTACCATGCTGTTTTGACCACTGTAGCTTTGTAATATGTTTCAAGGTCAGGCAGCGAAATTCCTCCCACATTGCTCTTCTTTTTTAGAATACTTTTGGCTATTCTGGTGCACTTACCCTTCCGGATGAATTTGGTAATTGCCTTCTCTAATTCTGTAAAATAAGCTGTTGGGATTTTGATTGGTATTGCATTGAATCTATAAATCAGTTTGGGCAAGATTGACATCTTCACGATATTTATTCTTCCAATCCATGAACACGGAATGTCTTTCCATTTGTTTAGGTCTTTTTAAATTTCTTTTAGCATTGTTTTGTAGTTTTCTGCATATAGGTCCTGTACTTCCTTGGTTAAATTAACTCCTAGGTATTTGAGTCTTTTTGTTGCTATTGAAAATGGAATTTTCCTCCTCAGATTGTTCAGTACTAGTGTACAAAAACATTACTGATTTTTGCGTGTTGATCTTATATCCTGCCACTTTGCTGAACTCATTTATTAGTTCAAGTAGCTTTGTTGTGGATACTTCAGGATTTTCTAAATACAGGATCATGTCATCCGCAAACAGTGAGAGTTTTACTTCCTCTTTTCCTATTTGTACACCTTTAATTTTTTTGTCTTGTCTAATTGCCCTAGCTAGAACTTCTAGTACAATGTTGAATAACAATGGTGACAGTGGGCATCCTTGTCTTGTTCCTGATCTTAGGGGGAAAGCGTTCAACCTTTCCCATTGAGTATGATGTTTGCTGTGGGTTTTTCTTTTTCTTTTTTTTTTTTTACCGGGAGGTACCGGGGATCAAACCCCGGTCTCTCCATATGGTAGACGGACGCCGAACCTCTTGAGCCACATCTGTTTCCCTGTGGGTTTTTCATATGTGCCTTTTATCATATTGAGGAATTTTCCTTTTATTCCTATCTTTTGTAGTATTTTTATCAAAAAAGGATGTTGGATTTTGTCGAATGCCTTTTCTGCATCTATTGAGATGATCATGTGGTTTTTTTTCCTTCAATTTGTTAATGTGGTGTATTACATTGGTTGATTTTCTTATGTTGAACCATCCTTGCATACCAGGAATAGATCCCACTTGGTCGTGATGGATAAGTCTTTTGATATGCTGTTGGATTCAATTGCAAGTATTTTGTTGAGAATTTTTGCATCTATGTTCATGAGAGAGATTGGTCTGTAATTTTCTTTTCTTGTGGAATCTTTATCTGGCTTTGGTATTAGGGTGATGTTGGCTTCATAAAATGTGTTGGGTAATTTTCCCTCCTCTTCAATTTTTTGGAAGAGTTTAAACAGGATTGGTGTTAATTCTTTTAGAAATGCTTGGTTGAACTCACCTGTGAAGCCATCTGGTCCTGGACTTTTCTTTGCTGGGAGATTTTTGATGACGGATTCAATCTCCTTAATTGTGATTGGTTTGTTAAGTTCTTGTATTTCTTGTTGTGTCAGTGTAGGTTGGTTATGAGTTTCTAGAAATTTGTCCATTTCATCCAGGTTGTCTAGTTTGTTGGCATATAGTTTCTCATAATATCCTCTTATGATTCTTTTTATTTCTGTGAGGTCATTTGTAATTTCCCCCCTTTCATTTCTGATTGTATTTATTTGCATCTTCTCTCTTTTTTTCTTTGTTAGTCTAGCGAGGGGTTTGTCAATTTTATTGATCTTCTCAAAGAACCAGCTTTTGGTTTTGTTGATTTTCTCTATTGCTTTTTTGTTCTCATTTTCATTTATTTCCACTCTAATCTTTATTATTTCTTTCTTTCTTTTTGCTTTGGGATTGGTTTGCTGTTCTTTTTCTAGTTTCTCAGGTTGTTCAGTTAAATCTTTGAGTTTAGCTCTTTCTTGTTTCTTAATATAGGCATTTAGGGCTATAAATTTCCCTCTGAAGACTGCCTTTGCTGTATCCCATAAGTTTTGATATGTTGTGTTCTCATTTTCATTTGTCTCAATATATTTACTGATTTCACTTGCAATTTCTTCTTTGACCCACTGAATATTTAGGAGTGTGTTGTTCAGTCTCCACACATTTGCAAATTCCCTTTTTTCCTGTCTGTTATTGATTTCTAGTTTCATTCCATTATGATCTGAGAAGGTGCTTTGTATAATTTCAATCTTTTTATATTTATTGAGAGCTGTATTGTGACCTAACATGTGGTCTATCCTGGAGAAAGATCCATGGGCTGAGAAGAATGTATAACCGCTGAGTTTGGATGCAGTGTTCTGTATATGTCTGTTAGGTCTAACTTGTTTATCATATTGTTCAGGTTCTCCATTTCCTTGTTGATCTTCTGTCTAGTTGTTCTATCTAATGATGTGAGAGGGGTGTTGAAGTCTCCGACGATTATTGTAGAAATGTCTATTTCTCCCTTCAATTTTGCCAGAGTTTGTCTCATATATTTTGGGGTGCCCTGGTTAGGTGCGTAGATATTTATGACTGTTATATCTTCCTGGAGGATCGTCCCTTTTATTAATATATAATGGCCTTCCACATCTCTTATCACTTTTTTGCATTTGAAGTCTGTTTTGTCTGATATTAGTATAGCTACCCCTGCTCTTTTCTGTTTACTATTTGCATGGAGTATCTTTTTCCAACCTTTTACTTTCAGCGGGCTTGTATCCTTGTGTCTGAGGTGAGTTTCTTGTAAGCAGCATATGGATGGCTCATGTTTTTTAATCCATTCTGTCAGCCTGTATCTTTTGATTGGCGAATTTAATCCATTCACATTCAATGATATTACTGAAAATGCACTATTTATTTCCTCCATTTTATTCTTTGGTTTTCATATGTCATCTTATTTTTGTCTTTCTTTTTACTCTTTTGGTTATCCTTTCAGCTTTTCTTTCTTCTATACTCTCCTCCAAACCTCTCTCTCCTGTCTTTTTCTTTCAGGTTCTAAGGCTTCCTTTAATATTTCCTGCAAAGGTGGATTCTTTTTTGCAAACTCTCTTAGTTTCTGTTTGTTTGTGAATACTTTATATTCACCTTCATATTTGAAGGACAGTTTTGCTGGATAAAGAATTCTCGGCTGGCAGTTTTTCTCTTTCAGTTTCCTAATTGTATCATATCACTGTATTCTCGCCTCCATGGTTTCTGAAGAGAAATCTGCACAAAGTCTTACTGGACGTTCTTTGTACATGATCGTTTGCTTCTCTCTTGCTGCTCTGAGAATTTTCTCTTTATCTTTTACATTTGACATTCTGAATAATATGTGTCTTGGCGTAGGTCTATTTGGATTTATTCTTATTGGGGTACGGTGTGCTTCTTGGACATGTAAGTTCATTTCTTTCGTGAGAGTTGGGAAATTTTCAGCTATTATTTCCTCAAATACTCTTTCTGCCCCTTTTCCTTTCTCTTCTCCTTCTGGAACTCCCATGACACGTATGTTCTTGCTTTTTGTGTTGTCATTCAACTCTCTGAGCCCCTGCTCAATTTTTTCCATTCTTTTCTCTCTCTGTTCTTTTCTCTCTTCAATTTTAGCTGCTCTGTCTTCAGTATCACTTATTCTTTCTTCTATCATTTCGAGTCTGCTGTTGTATGCTTCAAATGTATTTTTTACTTCACCTATTGTGTCTTTCATTCTCATGAACTCCGTTACTTTTCTGTTCATGATTTCAAATTCTTCTTTACGTTCGCGCAATGACTTCTTGATGTCATTGATCTCTTTAACTGTATTCTCTTTCATCTCATTAATTTGATTTTGGAAATGCGTGCTCATCTCACTGATTAGTTCTCTCAAATTCTGCATCTCTTCTGGGACTTTGCTGTATTCCTTTTCTTGGGCCATGTCTTCTATTTTCTTAGTATGGCCCGTAATTTTTTGCTGGTGCTTAGGGATCTGGTTAGTTTGTATTTTACTTAGATGCTCTATCTCTTTCTCTTTTATGGAGTTTTAGTGGCAGGAGGCTGTGAGTTACCACTGCTCTTTGATTTTTGGCTCAACCTTGATTGTTAGGGTTGTTCTGCTGGTTGCTCAAAACTGGGCACTGGACCCAGTAGTAGGTTGTAGAGTCGTTTCCTAGGGCCTTGGGCAGGGAGGCTATAGAGGCCAGGAAAAGCCTCTTTTACTTATTAATTTTCTTATGTGCACTTCCTTGGTCTGCCAGGAGATGGCACTTGTTGGCAGCTCTCAATTCAATGCCTGGTCGGAGCGTATTTGTTGTGACACAGACCAGATCAAAGTGATAGAGCTTCCTGTCTGGGGGCTAAGAGCCCTGTGATTCAAACTTTCTGAGACAGTTCTCCAGGCTTCTCTCGTGATGCCCCCCTTTTCACAGCTAGGAAATATTTCCACTCCCTTCTGAATCCTCAACAATCAGTCCCTGTTAGTAGAGGAGGACATTGGGAGATTTGTATATCTTTAGCCCCTTGCAGGCTCCAAGGCAAACAATGGCGCAGCCCCACCCAGCCTGGAAGGGCTCTCGGGACAGGGCAGACCAAACCTGGGAGTCCAAAGCAGGGTCAGCCCCAGGCTCTCTCTCCCCTCTCCCGTGGTGTCCTCAACAATTAGTCCAGGCTAGAAGAGAGGGAGGTTGCGAGGGTCGGATTTCTCCAGTCCTTTCTAGGCTCCCAGGGCAAACTGCCGTGTGGAAGGGTCCGTGGGGCTCCGCAGCCCAAATTTCAGGTCAGAACCTGAGTCAGCCTAAGGCTGTGTCCCTCTCTCTCCCCTTTCTGGGAGTGGCAGATCCCTGAAGCCCCCTTTGTCTGTGGTCGCTGGCCAGAGGCCCGAGAATTCTGAAGAGTGTGGGGGAGGGTGCCGGCAGCAGCAGAAGCTGCTACTTGCAACTCACAGTTCTGTAGTCGTGATTTCCCTCTTCTGTCCCTCTCTCCTCTGGGTGGTGTGCAGCCTTCACCTGCTGTCCTAAACCCTAGCAGATCTTTTTCGGGGCTGTTTCAGCTTGTCCTCCAGCCTTTTTTCTGGAGAAAAAATTCCCGTGTCTTACTAGTCAGCCATCTTCCCCTCATTGTGCTTTTGATTCACATTTCCCTAATGAATAACAATATTGAGCATCTTTTCATATGCTTATTGGCCATTTGTATATCTCCTCTAAAGAAATGTCTATTCAAATCTTTTGCCCATATTTTAATTGGTTTATTTATCTTCTTATTGTTGAGTTGTATTCACATATAGAAAAAAATTCTAGATTTGGAGGCTGGGACTAACTAAAAAAGCCAACCAACCTGATACCAAACAACATAATGCTTATACATGGGTAAAGGTCAAATAAGTACTGGTTAAGTCTTTGAGAATACCTTACCTGTAGGTTTTTGGGCATCTTATGGCCCCCCTTTTCCTTTTCTGTTATTTGGAGAAAAGCAGTAGAAGGTGTTTTCCTCACCAAAGTCAACAAAGATCACCCACAGTAGGCATTTTCATATATTGCATGCTCCATTTATCACTTTTTTAAATAAATAATCTAATCTGACTGTTTAAAAGCATAGCATATTTCAGAAATGCTCTAGAAAATAAAATTAAAGATTTCCAAATGGAAATAATGGATAAGCAACTGATAAAAAATGTGTGAACAGTCTAATCCTGCTTTTCATCTAATTAATTTTAATTAATATCATTAATTATAAGACAACTCTTTTATGCTTCATTGCCAACATTAGTAGAATAAGGCTAACAATTTCAATATATGGTTTGAGTGTTTTTGTTTTGTTTTCGCTGATGAAATGATTATCAAACATATTGAAAATATAAACTATCCTCCTTAATATAGATTGTTACTGACTAAACTGATGGATGTACAAATATCCTGTAGCTACAAATGTTTTCCCAAGTTGGGCTTCTCTACTCCCTGGAGTTTTTAGGGCCACTTATTAAGAAGGACCAAAAGTAGAGGACAATGAAAAGTGGGAATATCTTTGGGGACATGATCCCTGGGAAATGCTGGTCAGAGCTGATTTGTCTCCTTTATGGTAGTCTTCTAAGCACCTCTCATCCCTCTGAAATTACTCTAATTAGATTTATTTAGTTTAAAAAATATGGAGAAATAAAAAACAAACATATTTGGAAATATTTCCGGGAGGGGTTAAGGGACAGTCGTTCTGTTTTAATGTGAATGGATTTAATCAGATTGAATTTCCCTGATCAGCTGCACTGAGGAAATGGGAAATTTGGCTTGTAAAGGGATAAGAGAGTTAAGTAGGTAGTATGGGATCATGGAACATTTTGGAGGTTTGTGCAAAACTTGCCCTATTCTGAAAAATAAATTTTGAGAATGGAGATACCTGGACACTTGAGGAGTCTGGAAGATGGGAAATGGAATGCAAGGATGAGAAACATTTTGGAACGAGAGACTGTGGAATATAAAGACAGATTTAACTTGTTTAGACAGGTTTGCCAGAGGAAAATGTCTAAATAGGAAAAGTGGAGGAAGTCTTCTCCCTTATTCCATTCCTCTTCCCTTTTCCTGTCCTTGTTCCTCCATACCTAATTTTCTCTTTGAACCCAGAAATCAGACTGAAATTGATACCACATCGCTCTCCAGATTCTAGTCAAATTGAGATCAGATTCAAGAAGCCAGATAAAGATTAAAATACTATTAAAATTATAGTTAATTTTCATTTCTGGTAAAGCTGAATGGAAGGATTCAGTTTAGACCCACGCTTACTATGTTCCTTCTTAATTTACTTAACTAGTTGAAACTAGCACCTAATAAATTGCAAATTTTCCCTGTGGGAGAGAGAAAGTCCTGTTCCCAGGAAGTTTATCCAGAATTGGAATGGAAAGGAAAACTTTCCCTACTTAAGTCTTCAAGTCCAAGAGAGGCAGTGAGAGTCCAGGGGTGGGACCTGTCTTGAACATTGACCTTTATTTTAGCAATTAGATAAATTACTTTGCTGTAGGAGGAACTAGTGATAGGGATGGAGAGAAAGAGCATAAGCATTCCTTCAATCTTTTTTCTCCTACATTGAGGAGGGAAAGTTCATTGTCATTGCCAAGAGGGAAATAAGCAGCTTTCCTTTTATCTGTTGTTGTGGGTAATGGTGTTTTTTTAGGATAGCCTAGGAACTTAATCACCATTTATAAAATTGGAAATGAAAATATATTTTCCTTAGAAATAATAAATCTCTAGATATTTTTTAAGTTGGCCAACATTTCCTTGTGTGTTTAAATATATAGATTATTAATGTTGATTTTCTTACTTTTTAATCCAAGTAAATTTAAAATTTTAAGTTTAAAAAAGATATTTAGATTACATAAATGTTACATAGAAAATATAGGGTGTTCCCATATGCCCTGCTCCCCACACCGCCCACATTTACCCACATTAACAACATCCTTCATTACTGTGGTACATTCATTGCAATTGATGAACACATTTTGGAGCACTGCCACTAAGTGTGGATTGTAGTTTACATTCTCTCCCACACAATTCTGTAGGTTATGGCAAGATATATAATGGCCTGTGTCTGTCATTGTATTGTCATTCAGGACAATTCCCAAGTCCCCAAAATGCCCCTGTATTATGCCTGTTTTCCCTGTCCCTGACCTCAGAACCTCCAGTGGCCGCTGCCTCCACACCAATGATATAAGTTCTTCCATTGCTAGAATCATAATAAGTCTATAGTAGAATACTATTAAGTCCACTCTAGTCCATAGTTCATTCCCCAATCCTGAGGATTCTGGGATGGTGGTGCCCACTCCACCTCTAATTGAGAGGAGGCTTCAGTCCCATGTGGCCGATGGATGGGACTCTCTTGCTTGCACTTGTAGACTCTCTTGGTTCCTGAGTATGGTGGTTGTCCATCATCACCTCTTTGTTAGTTGTCCTGATATCCAAGTATTTATTGAGTGTCTAGAATATAACAGGCATTGGGCTAGGCTCTGGGGATTCAATGGTGAACAAGAATTGGTCTTTGCTGTCATGGAGTTTACAAACTGGAAAGATAATTGCAAGTACAATTACAATAAAGCATAGTAAGTGTGAGAAAGTAAAGAGTACTTTCGCACGACAAAGGAGGAAGCAGTGGTTAAGAGCTGAGATTATAATGTAGAGTAGGAAGTAGCCAGGTAAAAGGAAAGGGTGAGGATAAGCAAGCAAACATGTGGAAAGGCCAAGTGAGAGAGTGTGGAACACTAAAGTAGTATTTTGCAAAGTGTATGTACCTACTAGTAGATTGTAAAATCAATTTAGTGGATTGTGACTACCATGTTTTGAAAAAGAAATAAAATAGAAAACGAGTGTGTCATATACATATATTTACTAGACTGTGATTTATAAAGTTTGAAAATCCCCATGATAGAGGAACAGAGAAAAAATCTAGTATATATGACTAGTGTCAAAGGTCTTAGGAATGTGAGGAGTAATTATGCAGAATTCACTTAACCTTTTTAATGAATTTGGATTTATCTTAGGGGAAATGAAAAGCATTGAAAATAGATTCATGTTTTCTAAAGATCTCTTTGGGTGCTGAATCTTTCTCTTAACTGGAATATAAACTTCTAATTCCTTGTTCCAGTGTTACAGGTATTCCAAAAATCTGGTTCCAATCTATTTCTTCAAAAGAATCATTCCACTATTTCTGTTACTGGAACCTCCCATTCCATAAAGATTCCTTGTTTGTGTAAGTGCCTCTGCACCAAGACTGAAAGCTCTGTGAGAGCAGACTTTGCTTCTAGCTTGTTCACGCTGTACCTCAGGCATTTGGTATAGTTCCTGGTACACAGTAAGGCCTTAGCAAATCTTTGTAGCTAGAGTATAAATACCCTTAATATTAGCAGAAGTATTACCTAAACTGTTAACAGTACTGTTGCATAGTAGTAGAATATGACTTTGAAATTTCTAGTAATATTTGCTTTTGGAAAAAGAAAAGTTCTTTATTAGAAATACTTTTTCTGAAGATGGCAGACTAGAAAGACATGGGACTCTCTTCTAAGAAGAGACAGGCAGAAATGACCTGGAAAAAAATCTTCCGGGATTTAGGATACCAGGGGAAGGTTGGACACTGCCCAGAGGAGAGAGAGGCAAAGGAAAAGAATCACGACAGCCAAACTAAGTTAAAAGCCTCAGCTGCAAATGCTGGCACCCTCCCCCACACTATAGACACTTTGGAATTCTCAGGCCTCTTGCCAGTAACTACAGACAAAGGGGGGCCCAGGGATCTACCTCCCCAGGAAAGGAGGGAGAGGTGGACACAGCCCAAGGCTGACTTAGCTTTTGACCCACAAATTTCATCTGCTGTGTCCCATGACCCCTTTGAGGCTGGGTGGGACCATGCCATTGTTTGCCTTGGGAGCCAGCAAGGGACTAAAGAGATCCCACCCCTCAGTCTACCTCTCTACTGACTGGGACTGGTTGTTGAGGACACAGGAGAGTGGAATTACTTCCTACCTGGGAAAAGGGTGGGGGCTGCCAGCAAAGGTTGGAGAACTGCCTCTGAGAAAGTTTGAATTATGAGGCTCTCAGCCTTCAGGCAGGAACCTCTGTCACATTGATCAGTCGGTGTTGCTGCAAACACACTCTGACCAGGCATTGAACTGAGAAGGCTGCCAAAGAGCACCATCTGCTTGCAGAACAATGAAGTGCATGTGAGGAAATTAAAAATAAGTAAGAAAGAGAGGCTTTTTCCAGCTTTTACAGCCTCCTTACCCAAGACCCTAAGAAGCAGGTCTGCAAACCATTACTGGGTCCAGAATCCAGATTTGAACAACTAAAAGGGACAATTCTAAAGACCCAGAACAGGTTGAACCAAGAATCAAAAACAGCAGTAACACATAGCTCTCACCACTAAAACCCTACAAAAGAAAGAGAAACTGAGCATCTGAGTAAACTCACCACCCTAATCAGATGCCTAGACATCAGCAAAAAATTACAAGCCCATACTAAGAAAATGGAAGAAATGGCCCCCAAAAAGGAATATATCAAAGTCCCCAAAGAGACATAGGATTTGAGACAACTAATCAGCAAACTGCACACAAATTTCCAATACCAAATTAATGAGTTGAAAGACAATATGGCTAAAGAGATAATGGACATCGAGAAGACACTGAGTGAACATAAAGAGGATTTGAAAACCTGAATAAAAAAACAGAGCTCATGGGAATGGAAGACATGATAGGTGAGATAAAAAATGCATAAGAGGCATACAACAGCAGACTTGAAATGATAGAAGAAAGAATAAAAGATATAGAAGATAGAACAGCTGAAACTGAAGAGAGAAAAGAACAAAGAAAAGAATGGAAAAAATAGAGCAGGGACTCAGGGAGTTAAATGATAACATGAAACACAACAATATATGCATCATGGGAGTTTCAGAAGGAGAAGAGAAGGGAAAAGGGGCAGTAAGAGTATTTGAGGAAATAATAGCTTTCTTATGAAAGAAATGAACTTACATGTCCAAGAAGTGCAGCATACTCAATCAGAATAAATGCAAATAGACCTACTCCAAGACACGTACTACTCAGGTTGCGAAACGTCAAAGATAAAGAGAAAATTCTAGAGTAGCAAGGGAGAAGCAAACCATTACATACTAGGGAGGACCAGTAAGACTTATTGCAGATTTCTCATCAGAAATCATGGAGGTGAGAAGACAGTGGTATGATACTATTAGGATACTGAAAGAGAAAAACTGCCAGCCAGGAATTCCTTATGCAGCAAAATTGTCCTTCAGATATGAAGATGAGTTTAAAATATTCACAAACAGAAACTAAGAGAATTTGTAAAAAATAATCTACCTTTGTAGTAAATATTAAAGGGAGCCTTTGAGCTTGAAAAAAAAAGATAGGAGAGAGAGTGTATAGTCAGACAAAGGGGTGCTGATGCAAAATACCAGAAATCTGTTGGCTTTTATAAAGGGTATTTATTTGGGGGTAGAAGCTTACAGTTACCAGGCCATAAAGTGTAAGTTACTTCCCTCACCAAAGTCTGTTGCCACGTATTGGAGCAAGATGGCTGCCAACATCTACAAGGGTTCAGGCTTCCTGGGGCTCGTTTCTCTCCCGGCTCAGGAACTCTGCTCTCTCCACAAAGCCAGCTGTAAACTCTCAGGCAAACGGCTTGTTTCTCTT
Organism: Tolypeutes matacus; assembly: GCA_026826555.1. Classification (NCBI taxonomy): domain Eukaryota; kingdom Metazoa; phylum Chordata; class Mammalia; order Cingulata; family Chlamyphoridae; genus Tolypeutes; species Tolypeutes matacus. Next base: position 1,783,499 of record JAKSZT010054303.1, on the reverse strand, counting down.
CCTGGGGCCTCTGCTGTGTCCAATTGAGCCTTCTCTCCTTCCTCACATATCTGTTTCTCTATGTCTTTACTTCCCAGGCTCCAGGATTAAAACTCCAATCTCCCTTATCTGCGGTGCAGTTTCTCTGTGAGTCCCCACCCACCAGGGGTAGGGACTCAGCATCTTACTGATGTGGCCCAATCAAAGCCCTAATCATAATTTAATCATGCCCAGAGGAACAGACCATTTTATAAACATAATCCAATCTCTATTTTTGGAATTCATAAACAATATCAAACTGCCATAGAGAGGCTTGGAGAAAAGTATAAAGAAAAAGAAAGAGTAGCAGAAAGGCTAACCAAAGAGTAAAAAGACGATGAAGAATCAGATATGACATATGAAAACCAAAGAATAAAATGGTGTAAGTCAGTGCATTTACAGTAATATCATTGAATGTGAATGGATTAAACTCCCCAATCAAAACATATAGGCAGACAGAATGGATTAAAAAAACATGAGCCATTTATATGTTGCATACAAGAGATTCACCTTAAACCCAGGCATACAAAATGGCTGAAAGTGAAAGACTGGAAAAAGATACTCCATGCAAATAGTAACCAAAAAAAGAGCAGGGGTAGCTATGCTATTATTGGACAAAACAGACTTTAAATGCAAAAACATTATAAGAGATACAGAAGGCCATTATATATTAATAAAATAGACAACCCACCAAGAAGAAGTGATAGTCATAAATATCTATCCACCTAACCAGGGTCCCCTAAATTACATGAGACAAACCCTGGCAAAACTGAAGGGAGAAATAGACACCTCTACAATAATAGTTGGAGATGTCAGCACACCACTCACATCATTAGATAGAACAATTAGAAGATCAACAAGGAAACAGAGAACTTGAACAATATGATAAACAATTTAGACCTAACAGACATATACAGAACATTGTACCCAAAACTCAGCGGATTATACATACTTCTCAAGTGCCCATGGCTATTTCTCTAGGATAGACCACATGTTAGGTCACAATGCAGCTTTCAATAAATACAAAAAGATTGAAATTATACAAAGCCCCTTTCTCAGATCATAAAAGAATGAAAGTGGAAATCAGTAATAGACAGGAAAGAGGTAAATTCTCAAATGTGTGGAGACTAAACAACATACTCCTAAATAATCAGTGGGTCAGAGAAGAAATTGCAAGTGAAGTCAGTAAATATATTGAGACAAGTGAAAACGAGAACATATCATAACTTATGGGATTCAGCAAAGGCAGTCTTGAGAGGGAAAATTATAGCTCTAAACGCCTATATTAAATAAGAATGAGCTAAAATCAAAGATCTAACTGAACAACTGGAGAAACTAGAAAAAGAACAGCAAACCATTCCAAAAGCAAGCAGAAGGAAAGAAATAAAGTTTAGAGCAGAAATAAATGAAATTGATAACAACAACAAAAAATAGAGAAAATCAACAAATCAAAAGTTGGTTATTTGAGAAGATCAATAAAATTGACAACCCCACTACCTAGAATAATAAAGAAAAAAAGAAGATGCAAATAAATACAATCAGAAATGAAAGGGGGAAAGTTACAACTGACCCCACAGAAATAAAAAGGATCATAAGAGGATATGAGAAACTGTATGCCAACAGACTAGACAACCTAGATGAAGTGGACAATTTCCTAGAAATGCACAGTCAACACTGATGCTACAAGAAATACAAGAACTTAAACCAAACACATTTAAAGAGATTGAGTCAGTCATCAAAAATCTCCCAACAAAGAAAAGTCCAGGACCAGATGGCTTCACAGGTGAATTCTACCAAGCATTTCTAAAAGAATTAACACCAATCCTGTTTAAACTCTTCCAAAAAATTGAAGAGGTGCAAAAATTACCCAACACATTTTATGAAGCCAACATCACCCTAATACCTAAGCCAGATAAAGATACTACAGGAAAAGAAAATTACAGACAAATCTCTCTAATGAACATAGATGCAAAAATTCTCAACAAAATACTTGCAAATAGAATTCAACAGCATATCAAAAGACTTATAAGTTTGAAATGTGGTGCGACAAAGAAGTAGGCAGTGGGATCTCGCTGGGTGTTTTACTACACAAACAGACATCTGCACACTGATGTTCATAGTGGCATTATTCATGATTGCCAAAAGTTGGAAACAACCCAGGTGTCCGTCAACCGATGAATGGAGAAACAAACTGTAGTTATTCACATGATGGAATATTATGCAGCTGTAAGAAGAAATGAAGTAGTAAAGCATATGACAACATGGATGAACCTGGAGGACATTATGTTGTGTGAAGCAAGCCAGACACAAAAGGACAAATACTGTATGATCGCGCTACTATGAACTAAATATATTGTGGAATTTCATGGAGTTACTAACTTGCATGTGGTTCACTAGAAAATAGAATGAGGTTAGAGAATGGAAAGCTGAGGGTTAACTTGTGTAGAATTGGTAAACAGGATGTGTGTTAATCTTTGGAAATGAATGGAAAAGGTGAAAGTCCAACATTATGTTTGTAACTAGCAGTACTATTATGTGGGTATGAAAGTGGTTTAAAGGGAAAATCTAAGGTCATCTATATTACTAAAAGGCAAGCTAAAAAAATGTAATATGGAACTGTATAGCATAGTAAAACTGCATATGAAATATGAATATGGGTAAAATTGCATATATAAGACTATTTTTCTTTGAAGCTGAACAAATGTATGTTAATACTACAAAATGTTAATATCAGACCAAAAAACCATTATGCTAAGTGAAAGAAACTAGACACAAAGTACTACATATTGTATTATTCCATTTATATAAAACGTAAATTAAATCAATTTATAAAGATGAAATTAGATTAGTGGTTATGTAGGGTGGGGGAAGGAACGCTAAGGGGTGTGGAATTTTTCTTTTTGGAGTAATGAAATTGTTCTAAAATTTTTTGTGGTGATGAATGCACAACATTGTGATTTTGCTAAAAGACATTGATTACGCACTTTGGATAGATCATGTGGTATGTGAATACATTTCAATAAAACTGCTTAATAAAATAAAAAAAAATCCTTTTTCTCAAGTGGAATCATTTTAGCAATAGAACCAAATTCACTTATTTAAAAGGTAGTTAAACAACAACAACAACAACAGTACCGTTATGTTATATTAAAACAATAGAAGAGGTAGGAAAAAGAACAACCAAGTTTCTGACTTTGGTGTTTCTCCTTCAAAGGAGTACAAATGACACAGATTGTTCACAGGAGCTGGTAATCCCTCAATCATTTATATTTTGTAGGCATTCCCGGAGCACTCATCAAGAGGTAGTTTTAGAAAGATGGCTGGGGACAAAGGGAATAAATTACATTAAAATGTATTGATCACACGAGCTTAATGGAGAATCAACAGAAAATAGATTTTGGTCTTAGGGAAGGTAAAAATAGAACCTCCATACACCCTAAAGAACTTACAAGTAAGCATTTAATGATGTTAGTTTGTTGCCAGAGAATGATTGTACTGTCACAGCAACTATGACTTCATAGAATTAAATTATGAAACCCAACCATGAAGGAAAAATTCTTTCAGTGTATGGTTCTGATAAGTGGCAAAGGAGGCTGTGAAAAATTCATGAAAGGTAGAGAAATTTTAAGTTCCGATTCAAATTTCTTTTATTATATATTTAAGAGGATGTGGAAACTTTGCCAATTAGTTTCATAAAGTAGATTTTTATATATCTTAAACTAGAATGCTGGTATCAAATTTTACTAATATAAATCGTTTTTAAAAATACTCATTGAATTTTATATTTTCATTTCTACACAGGCTTATTTTTAGCAGGGTATTGTAGAACTTAAATTGGAAAAGTTAACTTTTGTAAAGTTACAACCTAAGAAAGTAATTCTAAATCTGGGAAAGTATTATGCATAAAGATGCTCATTTTCATTGCAATGTAATTTAGTCAAGAAAATAATGATTCATTAAAATATGGGTAATCCACTGTAAGAACTAAAAATGCTTTTTTAGATCAATGGTTTCCTCTTATTACTTTTCTAATTAAAAAGTAAAAGTACTTGTATTAGTCAGCCAAAGGGGTGCTAATATGAAATACCAAAAATGGGTTGGTCTTTACAAAGGGTATTTATTTGGGGTAGAAGTCCACAGATACCAGGCCATAAAGTGTAAGTTTCTTCTCACCAAAGTTCATTGCCATGTGTTGGAGCAAGACAGCTGCCAATGTTTGCCAGGGTTCAGGCTTCTTGTGTTCCTCTCTTCCCAGGGCTGCGTTTCCCTCTGGGCTTAGCTCTTCTGGTTCCTCCACAAGGTCAGCTGTTGACTATCAGGCGAATGGCTTACTTCTCTTCTCCTGGGGCCTTCTTTCCAACATCAAAACTCCATCATCAGAACTACTTCTCAAAAAACTGCTTCAACTCTCTTCTTTGCCATGCCTTTTATATTCGATTCCCCACCTACCAAGGGGTGGGGCTCAATGCCCTACTGACATGGCCCAGTCAACGCCCTAATCATAACTTAATCATGCCCAGATTAACAGATCAGTTTACAAGCATGTTCCAATTATATTTTTGGAATTCATAATTAAATCAAACTGCCCAACTGCAACAGTGCTCAATGTAAATGAAAGCCTAATCAATTAAAAAATACAGGATTGAAAAAAAGTGAAAATGGTATTTCCCATCCTTCCTGGCCTACCCACCACCCTGGGCCAGCCCGGCTCTCAACAGGTAAATACTGTGAGCACTTTGATATCTGTTCTTCCAGACCTTTTTCTCAACTAGTGGTTTCCAAATTTTGCTCTGAGGGGGGTTGTTTTAGTTTACTGAAAGCTGCTGGGAGCAATATAGCAGAAATAGGTTGGCTTTTTAAATGGGAATTTATTAGGTTAAAAGCTTACAGTTGTGAGCTATGAAAATGTCCAAATGAAGGCATCATCAGAGATACTGTCTCACTGAAGGTCTGCTCCTGGCGATCTGGACTCCTGCCATGTGGCAAGGCATATGGAGACACCTGCTTTTCTTCCGGGACTCGTTGCTTCAGCTTCTGGCTGCTCTGTCTGTGGCTTCCTCTCTCCTAGGTTCCTCTCTGAGATCCTGGGTTCCTTCTCTATGTGTCTGCTGCTTTTAGTCCTCCATTTATAAAGGACTTCAGCAAGAGGACCCAGAGCCACTCTGGGTCACACCTCACTGAAGTAATCCAATCAAAGGGTCCCACACCCATAGGAATGGATTAGCTTTAAGAACGTGATCTTTCCTGGGATCCACAAAAAGCTTCAAACTGTTGTAGGGGTGTTTCAGAATTTTCTCAAGTTAGGTAAGGTGGGTGGTTTAGTAGGTGGGAACCAGGGTGCTTCAGCTGGTATTTGTTTCATATATTGGAATTTCATATAGGATTTTATTTACATAAAAAAAATATTTAAAAACAACTGGCTTAATTAAGTAAAGGAAGTCTTAAACCCATTGAAAGAATTCCAGGGCTTCTTTCCAAGTTTACCATTTTGCTAATTGGTTGAATGAATCTTCTACTCTCAGACTTATCTATTTATTTCCCATTCACCTTGTTGGAATGCACTTCTTTTTTCCCCATGTCTCTTTAAATCATGCCTGTTCTTTAAGACTCAGTTCATCATCGTTTCATTCATTCTTTCTTTCAACAGGTATTTAGGTGATCACCTACATTTTGTCTAATACTGAGTGAGGAAAACAAAGTGGATAAGATGTAGAATTCTATACCAAGTAGTTCATAGGCTGGTAAAGGGTGTCTTTCATGTAAATAGTGCAACAATGCATTATAAAGTAAGAGCAATAGGGGGATAGAACAAGTGTTCTCTTTCTTCCGTACCATCTCATATGACACCTTTAGGAAAGACAACTTATGATATATTTCTAGATCTTCAGTAAATTTTTTTTTTATTGAGTAATAGAAGATAAAGCAGAGATGTAAAGTTTACTTGTTAATCAGGGGTGAGGTCTGGGAAGTAGCTGTTTTCATTCTGAACAATCAACTGTGCTCAAAAATAAATTGAATCCAATTTAACAGGTTCCAGTGTTGAACACGAGGGAAGTTAAGAGGGAACATTGGGATCCTGGTCCTATAGTCTTCATCCTCCATGGCCACTTTATGGGTGTAGAAGGATCATAACATAGAGAATGCAGTTTCCTTATCATTAGCTGTTGAGTCAGAAAGTCATGAATTGAAGTCCTGTGTTTTTATCTTATTAACTTTATAACTTTGGGCTTATTTCTTAATCTTTCCTAAGACTCAGTTTCCTTAACTATAAATTATGATCATGCCTATCTCCTAGGTTTTTAAAAAGATTAAATGATGCATGTGCCCATAAATTCTTTCTGCATTAAGTGGTACTGATGTTGTATGCAATGGGTGATCTCTTTTCCTTGGGGTTTAAGTTTTTAAATATTTTAGAGAACTTATTGATCAGACTCTAGATTTTTGGAGGAGTGTATGTTTTGAGTCTGAGAGTGGCTTTTTGGTAAGCTAATGTTTTAGTTTGCTAAATGCTGCAAAAGCAATATACAAAAATGAGTTGGCTTTTACAATGAGATTTATTAACTTATGAGCTTACAGTTCTGAGGCCATGAAAGTGTCCAAATCAAGGCATCATCACTGCACTGCAGCTGCAGCTGTGGGCAATCAAGCACATGACAGGACACTTCATGTCTCCCCTCCCTTCCAGGCCATTGCTTTTAGCAGATGGTTTCAATGGCTCCTCTCACCTTCTAGGAGATTTTCTTTCTGTCTGCAGCTTTATTCTGTCTGCAGCTTTTTATTCTTCCATTTATAAAGGACTCCAGTAAGAGGATTAAGACCCACCCTGGGTCATGCAATCTAATCAAAGGCCTATAACTGAAATAATTTAATCACAAGGTCCCACCTACAATAGGTTTACATGCACAGGACTGGATTAGCTTTAAGAACAGATTTTCTGGGTCCACAAAAGCTTCAACCCACCACAGCCACTGTTAGGAAAGAATAAATGATTCTGGAAACTAATAGGGCCAAGGGAACATTTAGTGAGAAAATAAAAATTTTTATAGTAATGAAAACCCTTTAAAAAATGTACATAAACATTATACTCTAGCATTTGTACATAGAATGGTTTCAGAATGACCCAAGGCAAAATCATGGTTGGTAGCTTTCATCTTTGCAATATTCATGATTGGTTTAGTAGACTTAGTTCTCTAGTCCAGAATAAACCCTGCAGTATGGTTGAAGATGGTCTGTTTTATTTATGAATTGTAAAAGTGTTATTCAGATGTCTGTTTTTTTATTTAAAATATATTAAATATATTTAAATTTAACAACAGCATTAGAGCTAACTCCTATTCCAGTTTTTATTTTCTTCTTGCATTTTAAAACACTGTGGTTTCCTGAGATCCTTACTGTTCAGTACGTGCATGTCCTGTTTAGTTTGTATATGTACTAGTATGTCTATACAGTACTTGATAGCATGCTGGCATATTTTTTATAGGGAAGTTATGGGTTTACAGAGCAATCACGCATAAAATATAGAGTTCCCGTATACTACCAATTATTAACAACTTGCAGAGTGTGGTACATTTGTTACAATTCATGAAACAATGTTTTTATAATTGTACTATTAACTATAGTCCATAATTTAGAATAGGGTTCACTATTTGCATTATACAGTCCTAGGTGTTTTAAAAAAATTTTTATTCTAATAACATATATACAACCTAAAATTTCCCCCTTTTAACTACGTTTAAAGTATAATTCAGTGCTGTTCGTTACATTTACAATGTTGTGCTACTATCACCACCATCGTTACCAAAACGTTTCCATCAATCCAAATAGAAACTCTGTACTATTTAAGCATTTACTCTCCATTCCCTATACCCACCCTGGCCCCAGGTAACCTATATTCTAGTTTCTGACTCTATGAATTTGCTTATTCCAATTATTTCAGATGTCTTCAAGGTTCATTCATGTTGTCACATATATCAGAACTTCATTCCTTGTTATGACTGGATAATATTCCATTGTATGTATATATCATATTTTGTTTGTCCATTTATCGGTTAATGGACACTTGGATTGCTCTTTTAGTTTACTTAAAGCTGCCAAAAGAAGTATACCAGAAATGGATTGGCTTTTACAATGGGGGTTTATTGGCTTGCAAGTTTACAGTTCTGAGGCTGAGAAAGTGTCCAAATCAAGGCATCATCAGGCTACGCTCTCTCCCCAAAGACCCGCTGCCGATGATAAGGCACATGGCGGTGTCCTCTCCAGCATTAATAATTTTCCGTTTTTTTTTTTTTTAATAATCATTCTAGTGGGTGTGGAATGGTAGGTTTTGATTTGCGTTTCCCTAATAGCTAATGATGTTGAGAATTTCTCATGTGCTTTTTCTCCATTTGTATATATTTTCTTTGACGAAATGTTTATTCAAATCTTTTGCCCATTTTTAAATTGGGTTGCTTGTCTTTTGGTTGTTGATTTATAGTATTTCTTTATATATTCTAGCTATTAAAACTTTATTGGATATGTGGTTTTCAAATATTTTCTCCCATTGTATAGGGTGTCATTTTACTTTCATGATAAAATTCCTTTGTGACGCTAAAGTTTTTAATTTTGGTAAGGTCCCATTTATCCATTTTTTTCTTTTGTTGCTCATGCTTTTGGTGTAAAGTCTAAGAAACTATTGCCTAACACAAGGTCCTGAAAATGCTTCTCTTGTTTTCTCCTATGGGTTTTATAGTTCTGGTTCTTTTTTTTTTTTAGATTTTATTTATTTATTCATTTATCCCCCCCTTGCTGCTTGTGCTCGCTGGGTCAGCTAACCACGCCGTGCGGGCGGGCTTGCCTTCACCAGGAGGCCCCGGGAACTGAACCCTGGGCCTCCCATATGGTAAACGGGAGCCCTACTGATTGTGCCACAGCTGCTTCCCAGTTCTGGTTCTTATATTTAGGTCTTTGACCCATTTTGGGTTGATTTTTTTTATATGGTGTGAGGTTGGGGTCTGTCTTCATTCTTTTAAATACAGATATCCACTTTTCTCAGCACTATTTGTTGAAGAGATTATTCTTTCCCAAGTGGGTGGATTTGGCATCCTTGTCAAAATCAGTTGGCCATAAATGAGGGTTGATTTCTGAGCTCTCAGTTCAATTCCTTTGGTCTATATGTCTATCCTTAGGCCTGTACCATGTTTTTTTTTTTTTAGACTTATTTTATTTCTCCCTACCTCCCCCGTTGTTTGCACTGTTTGTTGTGTGCTCATCTTCCTTTTAGGAGGCACCGGGAACTGAACCCAGGACCTCCCATATGGGAGGGAGGAGCCTAATCGCTTGAGCCGCCACTGCTCCCTGCTTTGTTGTGTCTCTCATTATGTATTCCTCCTTGCGTCTCTTGTTGCATCATCTTGTTGCGTCAGCTTGCCGTGCCAGCCCATTGCGTCAGCTTGCTGTCTTGCTTGTCTTCTTTAGGAGGCACTGGGAACCAAACCTGGGACCTCCCATGTAGTAGGCAGGAGCCTGCTTCCCTCATGTTGCTTTGATTACTGTGGCTTTGTAATAAGTTTTAAGATTGGGAAGTGTGACTTCTCCAACTTCATTCTTCTTTTCCAAGATGGCTTTGGCTATTTGGGGCCCCTTAACTTTCCATATAAATTTGGTGATTGATTTTTCCATTTCTGCAAAGAGGTGGAATTTTTATTGGAATTGCATTGAATCTGTAAGTCACTTTGGGTAGGATTGACATCTCAACTATATTTAGTCTTCCAATTCATGAACATGGAATAATATCCATCCATTAATTAGGTCCTCTTTGGTTTCTTTTAGCAGTGTTTTGTAGTTTTCTGTGTACAAGTCCTTTATATCCTTGGTTAGATGTATTCTTAGATATTTGATTCTTTTAGTTGCTATTGTGAATGGGATTTTTTTTTTCTTGATTTCTTCTTCAGATTTTTCATTACTAGTGTATGAAACTGCTATACATTGGTCTTGTAACCCACCACTTTGCTGAGTTCATTTATTATTTCCTATAGCTTTGTTGTGAATTATTTCAGGATTTTCTGTGTATAGGATCATATCATCTGCAAATAGGGAAAGTTTCACTTTTTCCTTTTAATTGAATATCTTTTATTTCTTTCTCTTGGCTGGCAGTGGTGACAATGGGCCTCATTGCCTTGTTCCTGCTTTTAGAGGGAAAGCTTTCAGTCTTTCATTGAGTATGGTGTTAGCTGTAGGTTTTTCATACATGTCCTTTACCATGTTGAAGACGTTTCCTTCTATTCCTAGGTTTCTAAGTGTTTTTATAAGAAAGGGGTGCTTGATTTTGTCAAATGCCTTTCTTGCATCAGTTGAGATGACTATGTGTTCTTTCTTTGTTCTGTTAATGTGGTATATTACCTTTATTGATTTTCTTATGTTGAACCACGCTTGCATACCTGGGATAAATCCCACCTGATCATAATGAGTAATTCTTTTGATGTGCTGTTGGATTCAATTTGCTAGTATTTTGTTGAGGATCATTTGCATCTATATTCAAAAGGGATATTGGTCTGTAATTTTATTTTCTTGTATCTTTATCTGGCTTTGGTATGAGGGTGATGTTGGTCTTGTAGAATGAATTAGGGAGTGTTCCCTCCTCTTCAATTTTTTGCAAGAGTTTGAGCAGGATTGGTGTTAAGTCTTCTCAGAATGTTGTGTAGTCCTTGGCTTTTCTTCGTTGAGAGGTTTTTGATTACTGATTCAATCTCTTTACTAGTTATTGGTTTGTTGAGATATTCTGGTTGAGTTTTTTAAAATAGAAAGTTGGAACAAAACAATTAATCTGAAAATTATAGATCAGGTATTCAAACAGCAATGTGTAAGAATGAAATTCTGATACATGAGACAACATAAATTAACCTTGAAGACATCATGTTGAGTGAAATAAGCCAGACACAAAAGGACAAATGTCATATGATCTCACTGATATGAAATAATTAGAATAAGCAAACTCATAGAGTCAGAATCTATAATATAGGTTACCAGGGCATAGGGTGGGAGTAGGGAATAAGGAGTTAAGACTTAAAATATACAGAGTTTCTTTTTGGGGCTGTTTTTAGTTTCCTAGGCTACTTAAACAAATATGATATGGGTTGGCTTAAACAATGGGAATTTATTCGCTCATAGTTTTGAGGCTGGGCAAATATACAAATCAAGGCATCATTGAGGTGATGCTTTCTTCCCAAAGGCTGGCTGCCAGCCATCCTTGGGTCCTCTGTCCATGGCAAGACATTGGTAGCTTTTGCTGGTCTCTCCTTTCTCTTCCACATTTTCTTGATTTCAGCTTCTTGCTTCTCTGGCTTTCTCTCTCATGTCTGAATTCATTTAGTTTGTAAAGGACTCTACTAATAGGATTAAGGCCCATCCTGATTGAGGAGGGTTTAAGAGCATGTTTTTCTGGGTACATACAGTTTCAGACCACCACAGGGATAATGGAAAAGTTTTGGTAATGGATGGTAGTGAACAGTAGCATAACATTATGAACATAATTAGTACTGAATTATATATTTGAATGTGATTAAAAGGGCAAATTTTAAGTTGTATATATGTTGCTAGAATAAAAAATTTTTAAAATTCCATTGAATTGCACAACACAAACAGTGAACCCTAAGTTAAACCATGGTCTATAGTTAATAGTACAATTATAAAAATGTGCTTTCATCAATTATAACAAATATACCACACCAATGCAAGTTGTTAATGATAGGTTGGTATATGGGAATCCTGTATTTTATGCATGAATTGTTATTTAAAGTCAAAACTTCTCTAACCCAAAAAAAAAAAAAAAAAAGGCATAAAAAACAGCATTGTGTAACGTATTTGTGATTTTATGTTATAGTATATTGTGATGGGAAAGAGATAGGAAGTTAGGTTTTGAAACTATTATAAAAATATATAACAGTAATGAATGATGATATTAGCTAACATTTATTGAAGGCTTAATAAATTTTTCTAATCACTTTACATGTATTAAGTAATAACCCTATGAAGGAAACATTTTATTTTTTTGAGAGGAAACAGGTGTGGAGGCATAGGTCCCACAATTAGTGAAAGCCAGGCAAGATTTAAGCCTGACTCTGGAACCCAAGCTCTTAACTGCCATCAGTATCATTAGTGTGTTGATACTTCTTGACAGTTAATATTTTGGAAGCAAATCCTCCTCTTAATTGAAGAGTGAAAATTTGCTGAACAAGTCACTAGAAATTCCTGCATAAAATCACTCAATGCAAGTCATGTATTTGACTTATTCACCTAATGAAAGCATAGCAAATAACTCACTAAGCTTTGTACAATATCAAACATAGCATAAAGCAATACCAGTTATTCCACATGAATAATACAACTTTGAATAGGCAGTTAATATTCCTCTTTAAAAATGTACCTGACTGAAATCTGTAAACTCATGTTGGGATTTAGTTCGTTCATAGGGATGTGTTTGAGCTTTAGCAAGAGGGCATTGAAAGATGAAGAAAATTTCTCAAGAATTTAATGTTTAAAAAATGTTAAAAAGCATTGAAATAGTCTTCACGTGGAAAATCAAACATTTTTTTGACTCTTATACTTATTGTTTTTGTTTGGTGTTAGTTTTATTTTGAGTTATATATGATGGATTTGGAGGGGAGACACGCCATTGACTGGTCCTGGGAGTTTGGTGGAGGCAGATATATTTATTTACAATCATTTAACAAATGTAAGAAATAAATGAAATCATGGCTATGAAAACTAGAATACAGCAAAATGTGAATTGTCTCACGTGTTGAGGATGTGTTAATTGAATGAAGACTATTGCTCTTCATTCTGGGAAATGTGTGGAGAAGGACAAGTAGGAAAGAAAATAGAAGAAATTTTAGAGCTCCCAAGAGTTTTAGAAATAGAAGAGACATTAAGTAGCCATTAAAAATAACTTTGTAGAATAATATTGCTTAGGAAAATCTTATTGACGTTTTACGAAATAAAAAAAAAGTAGAATGCAAAACAGTATATACAATTTGAGTTTAGTTTTTAAATATATATAGAAAAAAGTAAAGTCATCATATATGCCAACAAACTGATTATCTCTGGATGGTGGGTTTCCAGGATAAACAACTTTTGTTAATCCTTGGTTTCTCATGTGTATTTTGAGCATATATAGCTTCTGTAAAAAAAAAAAAAAAAAAAAATTTAAAGAATAAAAGATGGGGGACGGATGTGGCTCAAATGGTTGGGCGTCCGTCTCCCATATGGAGGGACCTGGGTTCGATCCCCGGGACCTCCCGATAAAAAAAAAAAAAAAAAAGAATAAAAGAGAATTCTATGCCAGCAGACATTAGCAGCACAGTTTCAGATGAGCTGGGAAAGAAGAGTATTCAAGACATTTTTATGAGCAAAGACCACCATATGATAACTAAGTTGTGTTTGGGTGGCTTTGAGACTAATTTAACTTGAACAGGAAACTTTGGCCCTTTAGAAAAGGGTTCTTCTTCTTCTTTTTTTTTTTTTAAACTGGTTATTTGAATAAAAAAGTACTCAGCCCAGGCCAAAGGGTAGAGAAGAGATTTGATCGCAAAGATAAGAGAAAGATACTGAAAGAATTAGTCAATTTGATGCCAAGATAATTGAGTAACCTATCTCTGTGAACTTGTAATTTACCTAATCCATTTCTTCTGGTTTGTTTGTGCACTTGAGCTGACTTCACAGCACTGTGAACCAGGGTGCACTTTTGAGGGAAAGTACAGCTTGGGGGAAGGTAGAAGGTCTGGCTTCATCCCCCAGGGTGTTGTCACTGTGAAGGAGTTGCAGAGAGGGAAGGTGGTGATAAGCCACCGCCTGAGGAAGATCTAGTTGTGGGAGCTGCCTGCTGCCTACTTCCTACGCTAATGGAAGGTAATGTACTTTATTGTGGCCTGTTTATGCCAGCATGTAGTGCTCTTTCACCTTTGGAATAGAGGAAGGGCGCCTGCGTGAGTAGTAGAAGTACTCTGAGGAAATATTGGAAATGACAGTCCCGAAAATTATGGGACATTCTTGGTCTTAAAAATAGAATAAGAAACGATAACTTTACATTGGCAAATCATTTTTTCCTTCCACTTTTCTTAAAAAGGTTTGTTTTCCTTTTAAACTTTGACACATTGGCTTCCTTTTGGGGCCTTAAAATTCTGGAAGCATTTTAGTTTTCAGTTTAATTTTATCGAAAGTCATGTTTTAAGTTGATCCCAGAAGTGGCTTTACATTTTTAAAATTGAACTCTAAGAATATAGGGATGTATTAAGAGTAAAAGTATGAAAGTATACTTTTGTATGAGTTCTGAATAATAATTTCTATTCATTTAAAATGCTGATGAACTCCAGTCACCTAGTTTCTAAATTTAGATATTTCAGAAATAAAAGTGCCAGAGAAAACAAGTAAGGGAATATATTTTTTATGTTTTATTCTTACACTATCTTGTTACACAGAAATGTTGAGGAAGCTTATAAAAAACATTACATGGGGAAGCGGCTGTGGCTCAATCAGTAGGGCTCCCGTTTACCATATGGGAGGCCCCGGGTTCGGTTCCCGGGGCCTCCTGGTGAAGGCAAGCCCGCCCGCACGGCGTGGTTAGCTGACCCAGCGAGCACAAGCAGCAAGGGGGGGATAAATGAATACATAAATAAAATCTTTAAAAAAAACAAAAACAAAAACATTACATGACATGGGTAAATATAAATGCCGGTACTATTGTTTTTTATTTGTAGCTCCACTTTTCCTATAGGACTTAAAAGTCAAATGCATTAAAAACAAAACAAAACAAAACAAAATTACCCCAAAGAAATATTGATTTAAAAAGTACAAAATTGTAAGTACCAGATAAAATAAAACTAGGAGTGTAACATTAAGGTGAACAAACTGATCATAAGATTTGAGTTTCAGATGTAGCTGTAGGTTTTCTCACTGATGAAGTAAAAAAGGAGACTCCATCTTTATTAATGAAAATACCGTTTTCAGTAGCAAGGCTTTCTGTAGCTGTAACTTCTACATAATGTTCCTTTTGTGAATTTATATAGGGGAGGAGGGTTTTGAGAAAGGTAATATTCTCTTGCAATTGATTGAAGGAAATTAGTGAATTTCATCGGTTGTAAGAAAGAGTTATTAAATGTTTGGTAGACTTTTTTAAAGATAAGATACATGTAAGAAGTATTTATCATAGAGCAGGAGAAATATACCTTTTTCATTTAAAAGCAGTTTTCTCAACTTCAAAGTAGAGTTCTTTGATTGAATTTGTTTTCTACCCAATCATCCATTGTCTTGTTTCAAACAGCAGCCTTCATTAATGTTTCTGGTATTTATTTGCTTCCTGTGTTACAAAAATTGTTTATGTATTACTATCAATTTAATCAAAATTCCTAGTTCAGTGATGGGATTTTTTCACTTTTCAGTTGGTTGGTCTGATAAGGACTAAAGATATTCTGATGGCACTTGGTAGAATAAAGTGTACTCTTTATGCAGTCCATTTGGTTCTTTGGACACATATCATATTTATTCTGTCAACATTTTCTCAGTAGCTTAATTGTGGATTGTATTTTAGTTCATTCATTGGCTTGTCTTTTATGTATCCTTCTTACAAATAAAGCATTCTTTAAAAAATTCTCCATTGTTAGGAGGTGGTGGGGTTGTTTTTGTGTGTGTGTATGTGTGTGATTCTGAGGCCAAAATAATTTGCTCTGGATCTGGTTTCATTGGAAAAATTATTGAGATTATTGAAAAATTATTGAAAAATTAGTATACTGAGGATTTATTATATTCACTGATTATTACTCTGGGCTTAAATTGTTTACAAATGCTGGCTGTCTTTTAGGCATACAGAAACTTTAAGATTGGTAAATCTTACGACATTATTCTTTTCTGTCTGGGGCTAATCTCAGAAATTAGTGATGTTTTATGGAATCAGTTAGCTTTTCGATAGCAATAGCTGAATCATGTCTATGACTCATCCTAAGCTTTTGTTTTTGTGGATAGAATATCAGGCTCACCAATTTCACACAGCAATTCAATGTCAGTGAAATGTCAGTTAATAGCCTTGTATTCTTCTCTCATTTTCCCCAACTTTTTAAGAAAGTTTGGAATCACTACCCATTTCCTAAATAAAACCTTTGTAGATTCCTGAATTCAGTTTAAGTAGAAAGTTTCCAGTTTAAGTCAAAGAAGTCAGATTTTTCTTAGGAGCCAACTCTATATATTTCAGTCAAAAAAGAAGATACTTTCAAGTATACGTTAGAGGTGAGCCTTTTAATCAGGGAGGAGAGTATTTGTGAGATAGCATTTCTTATATTTCACTTTCCAAGTAGTTTTTTTTTTTTTAAATCTGGAATTGTTTTAATAACAGGGCAGGATGTGAGGCTAGTTTTTGTAGTCACGGTTTAATGGAATGCTTCAAGAATTCGTGTGTCATACTTGCACAGGGGCCATGCTAATCTTCTCTGTATCATTCCAATTTTAGTATATGTGCTGCCCAAATGAGCACCCAAGTAGTTTTAATTAAGCTGAACAATGGTGATAAAATTGCAGATAATGTAAATTACTGAAATTCAGCTGTTGTTTGGACCAATTTGACACTTATACCTTATGAAGTTCATAGGACAGTTACTGACTGGGCTCACCCTCATGCTTTAGAAATGTTATCATGGGATGGTTCCTTTTCTTTGATGAACTACAGTAAATCGAAATAGTGTATTTAAAGTGTTTTTTCCCTCTACTTATACCTTTTTCCCTACTTATACATACATCCCATGAATTGTAGCTCTGCCAAGCAGCGATTTGTAGTTTCTTTTACATTGCCATATTGATTTTTAACTTTTGAGGGCAAAGTGGTATATTAAATATCACAGGAAACACAAGGCATTCCGTGTGCAATTTCGCAGTGGGCAGACAAGTGGTTGCCTTAGACTTAATTTTTTTTTTTTCTTTTTTAAACTGTAAATGGTAGGAAATTGTCTAATTATATTGTGAGCGTTTTTTTTTTTTTTTTTTTTTTTTGAGTGTTTGATTTTGATTGTTCTTTCTTCTCTGTATCCTTAACTTACATTAATTTTGGATGATTTCTTTAAAGTGGTATAATTTTATTGTGACCTTTTGAATGAGTGAAAGTTCCTGGGCTTAGGAACAGTGTGGTAGAAAGTGTAGAACTGGGAAAACTGAATAAAGGAAGTTTGATTGGAATAAAGGAAGCTCAGAGCAGAATGAGAGATAATAATTGATCTGGTCTGGGTAACCGAGTAAAGGTGTTAAGCCAGTGTAAAACAATTAGGAACCAAAATTAGGCAAAGTAAGAAGCCCAGGGAGTGGCAAAATAATGAAATCAAATTGCTGAAAATGAGAACTGGTTTTAGTAGTAGCTCTGGGGCTAGATGAAGTGGAGAAAAGAGTTACTCAATGTGATTCAGTAGTCCAGGTCTACGGTCCCCATCAGTGGGACCATAGTGTCTTTGTGGGCTCTGATAAGTTCTCTTGGGAGAGGGGTTTATTTTGGCAATGAGGTGATGACAGTACAGCAGAAAGTGGTATCAGAGTGAACATGAGAAAACCAAAGGGACAGTTATTGAACAGCTGTCTGAGACGTGCTGAAAGAAGCAATCTGATAGAAATTCTTCAATAAACGGGAATTTTGGATGAGAAATGGATAAGCTGAGGAGTTCAGATGATGAAACTAAATCTAAATAGATAGCTAAAGGAGTCCGCAGGCCTTTTAAAAGTAGTTTTGCTTAGAATGGGGTGGAGTTTGTCTTTGAGTCAATGAGAAATTGGTAAAGATTTGTTGTATAGAACTTTGAACCTTTAAATGAAATTAATTGAAGAAAATTGAGCAGCCATAAACTCAGCCTGCTGTTTAGATGCTGTAAAAAGCAAAAGAAAGAGATAAATCCTTGTTTTTATGAACCTTTTATGAAATTACAAAATTAGGTACTTTTTTGGTCTAAGGAAGATATAAAAAAATTTTTTTTTTTGATTCTAGGGAAATAAGTTGCATATCAACTAACTCTAGTTTTGCTTGGCACCTCCCTAAAAGGTAGTTAACTGACCACATAAAACATTCTGTTTTGTAATTATTACATTTTAATAGCAAACAGAAACATACAAGACATATACTTAAATAGAAAATGAAAGGAACAGAATGCACATCTTACAGAGTGGCCAAAGTAAGAACACATAGTAGCCTTATGACTTGATTTCTAGGTTGTATTTTTTGTGGACAAAAATGTGTTAGGAAATCACATTTATGTGGAAATCAGATTTCCACATAAAGGAAAATTAACTAATACCAGGCCCTCCTTATGAATAATAATTCTACTTTGGTTACAACTTAAATAGCATTAATTCTAAAATTGCTTATTTTTTAAAGCACTCTCTTGAAATTTGAATTTATCATCATCTTCTTCATATACTTCATTGTACAAATATGCCAAATTTATTCTTTTTCTTGGATTAATTCCAGTTTTTTGTTAGTATGAACAATGCTACTACCAACATTCTTTGATGTATCTTCTGGTGTACAGTGCAAGCGTTTCTTCAGGTTATAGACTTAGGGGTGGAATTGCTGGATTGTGGAGCAAATGCGTCTTCAATTTTAGTGGATAACACCACAGTGTTTTCCAAAGTGGTTGTAACAGTTTACACTTGCACAATTAGTATTTGTGTTACCAGTGCTTATATCCTTGTTCACACTTAAAAGCCTATCGATGTTTTGGTTGGATGGATGTGAATCAGATTCATTTTTGAATATATAGGGAAGTGCTTCTCAAACTTTCATGTGCATTCATATCTCTTGGGGATATTACTGAAAATACAGCTTCTGATTCAGTAAATTGGGAGTGGTGGCTGAGATTCTGCATATCTAACAAGCTCCCAGGTGATGCCAGTGCTGCTGGACCTTTGGCTGTACTTTGAGTAACACGGGTTTAAGGCAGTAAAACAATCAGTTGCCCTTGTGTGGGCTGCACATAGCACCTAAAATGTCTCGGGAACATAACTACTAAATATTAACATTAGATACAACCAGTTCAAAGTTTTTTGAATCATGTCTGGTATTTTTATGGACAATACATGAACAGTTATAGATTAGAAAAACTTTTTAAAGGAGCAATTTGGAAAAAAGTCCCATAACCTAGGCAAGTTGACATATGAAATTAATCATCACATATATATAACAGAGGGATTATATTCCCAAGTCAATTATAATGAATTGTTTGTATGTCAGAATTACAAATATGAATCCAACAAAATTTTATATATGAAATATATTCCCTGTATGGTATTCAGGTTATCTACAAAGTGTTTTTGTAGTAAATATCACCATATTTACTTTCTATATTTTAGTAACAAAATGTATATTATATTACATTATAAATAAAAATAAAGTGGTTTATTTAATATGTTAAAAATATAATGTCATATAACTCACCTTTTATTATCTGTTGGCATATGTAAAAGGTTGCAGCAATTTGATTCTGAAGCCTTTTCTAGTTATAGAAGCCATCACTTTTTAATAAATTTGTCCACTGTAAAGCTTCAGAGGCAGTTGAAGATATTTTACATAGATATTAATTACATAAAGTTTGCAAAGATACGAAACACTTTTAACTAACACTGAGCACAAAAAATAGCTCTGGTCCCTATTTCTGTCCATGTTTATAGTGTGGCATAAGGCAGTTATGTTTTAAGCCCACAAAGTGTAGTGTTAATACCTTAGGGTTGATATAAAACCATGTGTGTTTATAAAACACACATGAAAATCTAAATTTCAAGATAGTGCATTTGATTTTAAACACTATTTTATTTTTTTCGTTCCAGATCCAACCCCTGCTGTGGAACTACTAAACTTCATTTATTAGTGGAAACGTTATTTTCTACAAAATGAAGTCAACATTTTAATTTAAAACCAACGTTTATGTGGTTCTGATTCATCAGCTATGGTTCATGAAGCTTGAAGTCTAAAGAGTATAGGGTCTTTTGTGATGACAATATGACAAATAGTAAAGGAAGATGTATTACTAATAAAACAAGTGATGGTCCAAGTGGTGGAAGAGGTTTTGTAGATTGGACTTTAAATTTAAATACAATTCAATCTGATAAGTTTTTAAACTTACTGTTGAGTATGGTTCCAGTCATTTACCAGAAAAATCAGGAAGACAGGCACAAAAAAACAAACGGCATTTGGCAAGATGGGCTATCAACAACTGTTGCACAGACTTTTAATAATAGATCTGAACAACACATAGATTATCACAGTTTTTCAGAGCAGTCTTTTCGTGGCAATAATGGGCCTGCATCAACAAGCTGTAGCCAAAAGTATGATGATTATGCCAACTATAATTACTGTGATGGAAGGGAGGCATCTGAAACTACTGCCATGTTACAAGATGAAGACATTTCTAGTGATGGTGATGAAGATGCCATTGTTGAAGCAAAGCAGAAATTACCAAAGGAATCCAGTGGTGTTATGGCATTGCAAATACTTGTGCCATTTTTGCTAGCTGGTTTTGGAACAGTTTCAGCTGGTATGGTTTTGGATATAGTACAGGTGGGTTTTCATCTTTGTTGAATTTACTGCCTTTTTGGTATTCCGGATTTGTTTAAAATTCTGTAGCTTACTAATCTTAAATATTTACTTTAGATTTCATTTATCCTTTAGTAAAATGAACTGATGCTGAAGCTGGTAGAGAATCTGCTATTTTTAGGAGTTTCTTTCACTTAGGAAGTTCTAAAAGAATAATCTTCTGACCATAAAGTAACTCTTTTCTACAGACACCAAAATAGGTAAATCAGTTAAAAAAAAACAAAAACATCAATTGATGTTATATGTAAATATCTCTTTATTTTTTTAATTGAAATTAATATATACTTGTTAAAATGAATTCAAACAATAAAATGTATTAAATAAAAGATAAAAAGGCTCCCTATTCCTCATCTCCAGAACTAAAACCCTCCTCCCCTCTAGAGATTACTATTATGAGTTTGTTGTATGTACTTGCACATATTTCTTTATGTTTTTTCTTATGCTTATATATACACATGTACAGAGTTTTTTCAAAACCTAAAATGAAATATTATATTTATTTTTCTGTAACTTATTTTTTATTGACATCTTTCCAAATTGACACAAAAAGATTCTCTGCAGTTTAAAATAAGTGCTTGATATTCCATTGAATACATATACCAAAATTTACTTATCTGTCCTCCCATGCTGGTGCTATAATAAATATCCTTATAAATATATCTTTACATATTTGTACTAATATTTTTGTAGGTCAGATTTTAAAAATGGAATTTCTGAGTTTTATATATGCATTTAAATTTTTATAGCTACTGTCAAATTGCCTTTCAAAAAGTTTGTACCAATTTATACTCCATGTCCTTATCAACATTGGATATTCTCAATATTTTTCATTTTGGTCAATCTGATAGGAAAAACATCTTATTTAATTAACATTCTTTGATTATTTATGTTTAGCAACTTTTTATGTTAACTGGACATTCTTATTTTTTCTGTAAAAATTTCTTATATGAATTACTGTTTTGTATCTTTTATCCATTTTTTAGTTTGTCTCCTACTTGTTGATTTTAGGAATTCTAAATGTATTATGGGTGTAAACTACCTGTTATCTAATTATCTTTCTAGGTAGTGAAGAGTCAAAACGTGACATTGTATTACTGTCAGTCTTCATCAGTTAGAGAAAGGTTGATTCTGGGAAATTATTAGACACATTATCCTGTAATATGCCTTTGTCTTTCATTGTTTGCTCCCTAAAAGAACCTCAGGTCATTTGTGACTCTAAGACATTGTTCAACAGATAACATCTTTATGGAAAATGTATATAAATTGAAACATGATTTTCTCATCATTAGGTGGAAAAAGGATATGAAGGGAACTGTGTTGAGGCATATTGAAGTTTTGAATAGATTATATTACCAAAAGGGGTACCAAACCTTACCTTTCCACTTGAAAGTTATTAAAATAGTTGTTTCAAGTAAATACAATAATATCAGAGCTGCTAAAATGAATAAACTTTTTTTTGGTTGATTATTTTTCTTGATATACTACTTAATCTGAAGAAATACTCTACATTTAGCTGTTTGGCAATGGCAACGTCTATACACATAATATTTATATACCTCAATGTGTACATTCCTTTGGTGTAATGTATACTTATTTCTTGATACCATTTGAGAGAACAGCCTATGCATAATTGGAAAAAGTTTCTTTTGTGATTTTATGAATTCAATACTTCTAGCATTAAGGACTTTATAATATTAAACTTCAGTGTTAAAATCATTTTTTTTAAAAAAACGCATAGTGTAAATGGTTTGAAAGATATTATTTGAATGTGCTTTTAAAACTTTTACTGTTTAAATTTAACACATGTAAAGTGTACCAAACAAAAAAGGTACAGCTCAGTGAATTTTCATGACACCAACACCCATATAACCATCAACCAGGTTAAGAAACAGAATCTTGCTAGTACTTCAATTAGTTTTCCTTGAGCCCTCTGCTAATTGGAGGTTCCAGATTGGGTTGTAGCAATTTACATTCCAACTAGTATTGTATGAGAGGGCCCATTGCTTCACATCCCTTATTTAGACCTGGCAGTCTTTTTAATTTTAGAAATTCTGGTGCATGTGGGTAGTATTTCATTGTGGTTTTAATGGGGATTTCCCTGATGAATAATGTTTATTGATCATTTGGATATTACTGGTAAAATTTCTTTGCCCATTTTTCTATTTGATTGTCTTTTTCTCATTAACTTGTAGGAGTTATTTGTATAATCTGGATACAAGCTTTTTAATAATATTTTACAAATTTCTGCCTCTGAAGCTTGCCTTTTCGCTCTCCGATGAAAAGATAGTTCTTAATTTTTATATAGTCCTTGTTTCCCATCATTTCCATGGTTTGTGTTTTTTTATCTTTACATAGACTGAGGTAATTAAGATAGGCTCTTATATTACCTTCTAGAAGCATTGTTGTTTTGCTTTTTGCATTTAGATAATTTCCTTCCTGGAATTGATTTTTGTATAGAGTGTGTAGGGTTATGTTTTCTGTCCACATATTTCCAATTGTGTCTGCACTATTTATATATAACAAAGCAAAAAGAAAAACTGAACAGCAACAACAATAACAAAAGAGAGAGAAAGAAAACAAGAGAGAAAGAAAAAAAAAAACGAACTTTCTCTACTGCCCTTTGTTATAAACCAAGTGCCTATTTATGTGTGGGATGTTTCTGGGCTCTCAATCCTGTTCGTTGGTGTATATATGCCAATCTTGGCATGACTATTACTGTCTTAATTAGCCTAGGTTATAAGTCGTCGTCTTTTTTTTTAATTACAGAGGTTGTAAGTTTAAAGAAAAATCATATATATAAAAAACAGAGTTCAGTTCCCATATACCACCCTATTATTAGCACCTTGCATTTGTATAGTACATTTTTTACAATTCATGAAGGAACATTTTTGTAATTGTACTATTAACTATAGTTCATGGTTTACATTAGGGTTCACTGTTTCTTGTACAATCCTGTTTGTTTGTTTTTGATTTTTAAATTTTTTATTCTAATAACATATATACAATGCAAAACCTTCCTGCTTCACCACAATCAAATATACAGTTCAGTTCTGTCAATAACATTCACAATGTTGTGCCACTATCAACTTTTCCATCAACTCCAATAGAAACTCTATGATTTAAGCATTGACTCCCTATTCCCTACCCCTACCCTTGTCCTTAGTAATCTATAATTCTGGTTTCTGGCTGTGAATTTGCTTATTCTAATTATTTCATATCAGTGAGATCAGACATTATTTGACCTTTTGTGTCTGGCTTATTTCAGTCACCATTTCTTCAAGGTTCATCCATGTATCAGAACTTCATTCCTTTTTACAGCTGAATAATATTCCATTGGATGTATATACCAAATTTTACCATTCATCGGTTGATGACACTTAGGTTGCTTCCATCTTTTACCAGTTGTGATTAGTGCTGCTGTGACATCAGTGTGCAACTATCTGTTTGAGTCCCTGCTTTCAGTTCTTTTGGGGAGATCTGTAAGTGGGATTGCCAGGTCATATAATAATTCTATACTTAACTTGCTGAGGAACTGCCAAACTCTTTTCCACAGTGGCTGCACCATTTTACATTCCCACCAACAATGACACTTGTAATTTTCCATTTTTTAAATTGTAGACATTCAAGTGAGTGTAAAATTGTATCTTATTGTGATTTTTATTTGCATTTCCCTAATAGTGATGTTGAGCATCTTTTCATGTGGTTTTTGCCATTTGTGTATCTTCTTTGGAGAAACATCTATTCAAGTCTTTTACCTATTTTTAATGGGGTTGTGTAGCAGTTTGGCAGTTATAGTTACGAATTCCAAAAAATAGATATTGGATTATGCTTGTAAACTGGTCTGTTCATCTGGGCATGATTAAGTTATGATTAGGGCATTGACTGGGCCATGTCAGTAGGGCGTTGAGCCCTGCCCCTTTGTGGGTGGGGTCTCAAAGATAAAAGACATGACAAAGGACAGAGTTGGAGTTTTGAGTTGGAGTTCTGATGTTGGAGTTTTAATGCTGGAGCCCAGGGAGGCAAGCAGACGGAGGAGCTTGGTTGTGAGGAGGGAGAGAAGGCCCTGGGATAGAAATGAGCCATTCACCTGATAGTCTACAGCTGGCCTTGTGGAGAGAGGCAATGCCTAGGGAACCTCAAAGTCTACAGCTGACCTTGTGGAGGAAACAGAGGAGCTGAGCCCGGAGAGAAACGGAGCTCAGGAAGAGAGGAACCCAAGAAGCCTAAACCCTGGCAGATGTCAGCAGCTGTCTTGCTCCAACATGTGGCCATAGACTTTGGTAAGGGAAGTAACTTATGCTTTATGGCCTGGTAACTGTGGGCTTCTACCCCAAATAAATACCCTTTATAAAAACCAACTGGTTTCTGGTATTTTGCATCAGCCTCCCTTTGGCTGACTAATACAGGTTGTTTGTCTTTTTGTTGTTGAGTTGTAGGATTTTTTTATATATTCTGGAACCACATATATCAGATATGTGGTTTCCAAATATTTTCTCCCACTGCGTAGGTTGTCATTTTACTTTCATGATAAATTCCTTTAATGCACATTTTAGTCTGCTGGGCTGTTAAAAGCAATATACCAGAAATGGTTTGGCTTTTACAATAGGAATTTATTAGTTTACAAAGCTTACAGTTTTGAGGCTGAGAAAATGTCCAAATTAAGGCATCATCAGGTGATGCTTTCTCCCCTAAGACTGGCTGCTGGTGATCCTGGACTGCTCACTCATGTGGCAAAGCACATGGTGGTATCTGCTCGTCCCCTACCTGAAGGAGCTGATCAAAGGTTGAGACAACACACCTCCAGAGTTTGGAGGACTTGGTCTTTATGACCCACCCTGGAACCAGCAAGCTGGTTCAGGTGTCCAAGTTCCCATCTCCATTGCTGCCTGCCATGAGGCTAGGGGTAGGGGGATGGTAGCTGCTACATGGAGGGTGAAACTCACTGGTATTTGTCACAGTTTACCAGCTTAATCTCACAGTACTTCAGTTTACTTGTGTTAAAACAATAGATACTCTAGTACCTATCTAATAGGGTGTTGTAAGTATTAAATAAGTTGATACACATGTGAAACATTGAACTCTGTCCCTGAATTGGGTAAGTGTTCAATATGTATTAGCTATAATGATAATAATAATAATACCTTTTTCTACCATCTTGATCAGGACAGTTTAATTATATTTAATCCTTTCATATGGCCTCTGAGAGAAGTTCATGGAATATCTATACACTAATTTAAAACCATTATATTAAAATGCATCCAGTGTGAATGTTTAAACATGTTTCTTTGGCTATGTCAGTGCCTCAAGTGTTTAGCATTAACCACTGGAAGTACTGGAAGATTCTAAGAATTTTACTATTGGGAGGTACTATTGAGCCTATCTAGTCAAACTCTTTTATAAATGGGGAGACTAAAATTTAGAAAAATGAAATGATTTGTTCAAAAGCCACCAACTAGGTAGTGATAGAACCAGGCTTTAAAAAGCCTTAGTTCTGTACCTTTTCTGCTGTAAAATGTTGTCTTTCTTTGATACTTGGAGTTAGCTCTTAATTCAAATTTCTGAGATTTTAAAGAAAATACAAACAACTATTTCATTATAGACTATTGAAACTCAGCCTTTAACACATGTAGATCACACTTCATTCAATAAATATGATGTGAGCACCTACTGTGTGCCAGGCACTGGGCTGGTGTGTGTGTAAGGGGAAATAGGACATGAAAATATATTAAATGATAATAATGCTCCTTCCTCTAAGGAAATCCAAGATGTGAGAGGAGAGATAGGTAAGCAACAAGGTGCTGTGGGAATTCAGGGGATAGTTACCTAACCTAGCATTGGAAGACCCAGGAAGGATTCCCAGAGGAGTTGGATCGTGAAGTCTTGAAGGATGAGTGGTAATTAGCATAGAGAAAGGAACTTTGGGGAAGGGAATTGCATTCTAAGTGGTGATTGGCAGTATATATACAAAGGCCTGGAAGTGAAAAAAGGCATGGTATGTTCAAATCCTCATTGCCCCACTTAGTAGTTGTGTGTTATTGGCAAGTTATTTAACTTCTCTGTGTCTCAAATTTCTCATCTGTAAATAGCAATAACAGTACTTGATTTATGGGGTTATGAGGATTAAATAAGTTAGAACAATGCTGGCTCATAGTAAGCACTATTAAGCATTAGCTTTTTTTTCAGTCAGTTCAGACTAAATCATTTTGTTTTTACATGTCTTTGGTGGGTCAGCTGCGGTTCTCCTTTTTGTCTTCATTTCAGGTCCAAGTCTGACGGTGTAGACCCTGCCTGAGTCAAGCTGCTCCTGTGGCAGAATGGAAAAAATGAAATAGGAGAATGATGTGATGGCTCATATATCTCTCATTTCATTGGCCAACACAAACCACATGATGTCAAGTAAAACCTGACATCAGTGTGCAGAAATGTATAATTCTACTCAGAGGGGGAGTGACTAGTTGGTACAATATTATCTACCACTATAATGATCAATATGCCTGGAATTTAAGAGTGAGGGAGTGATGAGAACAGAGGCCACAGAAGTAAGCAGAGGTCAAATATTGAAGAACCTTGAATGTTGAGCTAAGAGAGAGGTTCTCAAAGTATGTTCCGTGGACCTCTGGGGATCCCTCAGACACTTTCTGAGGGTTTGCTGGCATAAGTTACTTCCCTCACCAAAGTCTGTTGCCATGTGTTGACACAAGATGGCGTGCAATGTCTGTGAGGGTTCAGCCTTCTTCCTCTTGAGGCTCCATGGTCCCAGCTTCTTCCAGTCTCAGCTGTAGGCTGGCATAAGGCTCCTCTCTCTCCCCAGGGCCCCTTTCTTTCTGGCTCAGCTGCTCTAGTCTCCTCACAAGGTCAGCTGTTGACTATCAGGCTCATCTCTCTTCCCGGGGCCTCTGTCTAATGAGCTGTCTCTCTTCCTCTGTGTTCTTCTCCATGTAGCTACTTCCATGTGAGCGTCTGTTTTATCAGCCTACTTTGGGGACTGGGACTCAATGCTGAGTCACACTCTAATGATGTGGTTGAATCAAATCCCTAATCTTAACATAATTTAATCAGACATTTCAGCTAAATCTAATACAATCAAAAGGTCATATGCCCAGAGGAACAGACCAGTTTATAAACATAATCTCTCTTTTTGGAATTCATAAATAATCTCAAACTGCCACATATGGGGAGAGACTGGACCTGGGATGTGGAAATGAGTTAGGAGACAGTTGAAAGTTGAAGATATTCTGATAACCCAGGCAATGTAAGATCTCTTGGTATTTTTCTATTATTTATTTTCTAGCTTGGACCTAGGCAAAGCTGCCAAGTAGATAGTTTTTCTTACTAGAAACTTCCTTCTCTCATAATCCATATTGCTCTCCACTTCCCTGCCTTAAAGCAGCACCTTTCCAATTCTTCTCCCTTCACTCAAGTGCCCTGTACTCTAACATCACTTATTTGACCCCCTCATTCAAATGACTAAGAAATTTAATTTGTAATCTATTCTGACAGTATTTTTAAGAGCCGTTTACTGCTTTCATTTATCTGTCTATGTAATCTTTTACTTATTTCTCTACCTAGACTTTCAGTTTTGACCTTTTTTTGAATCGTGATCCTTAAACTTAAATCTGTTAGGGAATTTGCTTAATTTTCTAAGGTTGTTCACTCATTTGTAAAACTGCCAGCTTTGTGTACTTATTGTGATTGTGTGTGTGACTGTGATCTCTTCTATGCCTGGCACATAATAGATGCTCAATAAATGCTCATGGGGTCTGGTTAAGCGTCCTAGTTGATTCTGTTATTTTTTTCCAACTCCTTGCCAGGTGATTTAAGGCACCACCATGTAGATGGAGTATACTTTTCCATCTTTTGTCATGCATGGCCATGTGATTTGCTCAGACCAATAGAATATGAACAGACATCACATAGACCACATCTGAGCAGAATCTTTTTTTTTTTTTTTGAAGCTGAAGAACAAATAATAAAATTATTTCAGTTACATTAAATCACATAAAAATGAATGCAGATTTCTTGTAAAATTTAAAAACAAATTTCTTATAAACTGAAAGACCCCTATTATTCAAGATAACTTCTGTAGTTTGATTTTTTTTTTCTCTCAAACTAATCTTTTATTGTGGGTAAAAATCAAATTTTTCACAATACAAACCAATGTTTGTAAAATGATATATAAATATATATGCATATATGTGCATTTGCTTACATAAATGTTATATATATATATATATGTATGTATGTATATATATATTTTAAAGGTGTTTAGATTACCTAAATGTTACACAGAAATTACAGGGATTCCCATGTTCCCCACCTCCCACATCTCCCATAAAATCCCACATAAACATCTTTCATTAGTGTGGCACATCACCTGCAATGGATATACACATCCTGGGGCTTTGCCACTAAGCATAGACTACGGTTCACATTGTAGACCACATTCTCTCCCACACGGTTCTGCATGGTATATGCTGATGTAAAATGGCCTATATCCTTCGCTGCAACATCACTCAGGACAACCCCCAAGTCCTGAAAAAGCCCCTGTATTACAACTGCCCTTCCCCTCCCTGCCCCAAAAGCGTCTAGTGGCCACTGGCTCCACCTCACTGTTATAATTTCTTCCATTGCTTGAATCACAATATGTCTACAACAGAATACCATTAAGTCCACTCTAGTCCATAGCTCTTCCCCCAACCCTGAGGGGACTGGGATGGTGATGTCCACTCCACCTCCAAGTGAGAATGGGCTTATATCCCATGGATATGGTGGATGGGATTATCCTGCCTGCAGCTGCAGGCTCTCTCCATTCCCTGGGATGGCTGTTGTCCATCATCGTCTCCTCACCAGGTGACTTGGGTGAGTCCATTGAGCTGTAGAGTAGGAGTTGCAGCTCCACCAAGATTCCAGGCACACTGGCACGTAGGTAGGCCAGAGGCTCCAGTCTCTGGAAGTACACCTACAAACTCTAGCATCACATATAGGTTTAAATAGAAGGGACTGATGGACCATGTGCAGGGAGGATTTATTTGAGTCCAACTCTCTCACTCCCAGGAGCACAGTTTCCAAAGTAGAGCCCACTGATAAGGCATCAATCTTTGGGGCTATCCCCCTTTATATGGGACCTGGGTGTCTCCAGAGCCCTCAGGAGCCCCTCTGTGTGGGGTGATATACACTTTGGTGTTTTATGAGATCCTACTGAGGTGTGCATAAGCGTTACCTCTGGGATGACCGCCCGACTCTCTTTGAAGTCTCTTAGCCACACGAACTCATTTGTCTTTACCTTTTCCCCCTTTTATTCAAGGTCTTTTTCCAGTCGTGTTGCCAGTTGGCACTTGGTATTAATCCCTCGTTGCCAGGGAGGCTCATCCTCAGGAGTCATGTCCCACGCTGGGGGGAAGGTAATGCATTCATATGCTGAGTTTGGCTTAGAGAGAGACCACATTTGAGCAACAAGGAGGCTCTCAGGTGGCAACCCTTAGGCACCCCATCATAACAGTAGGCTAAGTTTCAATAACAAGACAAAGACTCATAAGGCTAGTCATCAATAGCAAGAACCCATCAGTGGGCCATCCTCTTTTGCCAGACACTACCCCTGCACTCAAGGGACTGTTGCTGCTCCCTTGGAGAATGTGGCAGAGCTCTCGAAAACAGTGGTTAGATGCCATGAAGTAGGTGGCAATGCCTTAACTGTATGCATGTTGTACAGGCCCGAGGGCCTCTTCCATCCTTGTCAAGGGGAGTGCTAACATTCTCTCCTTTCATACAACACTGAGCAGAATCTTTAAACGTAATTGATTTGATTTGACCACTTTCTCCTTCCACCCTGAGAATACTACTACTTCAGTTTGTAACACAGAAAGAAAAGATGCTGTAACTGTACAGTATCTCATGCTAACATATATTACATGCAGAAATGCCTAACAGAGAGTTGTAGCTGATGCTCAGCCCTTATGTAATGGGAGTGAGAAATAAATTATTGTTGTAAGTCCTAAACATTACACAGCATAATGCAATGAAAGCCTTCTTGCTTGAAACTATTATTTGATATTACATGTTCTTTCTAATTTTTCTGCCTTTATTTCTGCCTTTATGACAGTAAAGTAGCTCTGACTTCAAAACCCATGTTCTTATTATTAAACTAGAAGTTATGAGATAGAGATATTAGTTCTGACAATTCCACTTACCAGCTCTTTGATCTTAGGTAGCTTTTTTTGTTGTTTTTTTGTTTGGTTTGGTTTTGGTTTTAGGTACTGGAGATTGAACCCAGGACCTTGTATGTGGGAAGCAGGTGCTGAACTACTTGAGCTACATCTGCTTTCATTAACGATATATATGTGTATGTATGTATTTAGGAGGTACTGGGGATTGAACCCAGGACCTTGCACAGGGGAAGCAGGTGCCCAACAACTGAGCTACATCTGCTCCCCAGTGAGAGTTGGTTTTTTGTTTGTTTGTTTCTTTGTTTTTAGGAGGTACCGGGGATCAAACCTGGGACCTCATACATGGGAAGCAGGCAGTCCCTTGAGTAATCTATTAAAAAGCACTTTTCTTTCCCCCATTTTCAAAGAAGGGAAATAGACCCCCTTTCTCGGTTGTAGTCAGAATCATAGGAGGTAAAAACAACCACCAACATCTTTATGCCTTCACATCACACATAAGATAAACATCTAAAACTCATTTATTCAAATATTTGTTGAATGTTTACAATGGGTTGGATATTTTTTTCTAGATCTTGGGGGAAAAACAAAGTCACTGTCTTCACAGCATTCACATTGTGCTTGAGAGAGACTTCAAAATACAAAAACAAAAACAAAAAAACAAGTAGAATAACTGCAGATTGTGATGATGTATGAAGGAAATAAATGGTGAGAAGAGTCAATGCTCCTTTAGAAGATCTTTATCATGATGTGTAGTAGGCAGCATAATGGTCCCTCAGAGTGTTCCTGTGCTGATCTCTGGAACCTGTGAAAATGTTACATGGCAAGGAGGAATTAAGGTTGGAGATGGAATCAAGGTTGCTAATCAGCTCACCTTGACATGGGGAGATTATCCTGGATCATTTGTTGGGCCCAATGTATTCATGAATCCTTAAAACTGAAAGAGGGAGTCAGGAATGTCAGTGTTGGAGTGATATGATGTGAGAAAGTCTCTATCAGCCATTGCTTGCTTTGGAGATATTGGTGGGGCATGCACAAAGGAATGTGGGCAACCATTAGACTTTGGAAAAGGTGCTCTCTGTTAGAGCATCCAGAAGGAAATCAACCCTGCCAACACATTGATTTTAGCTCATGAAAAACCCATCTTGGACTGTTGACCTCCAGAATTCTAAGATAATACACTTGTGTTGTTTTAGCTACCAAGTTTGTGGTAGTTTGTTACAGCAGCAACAGGAAACTAATACATGATCTAAAAGGCTTTGTATGACTTAGTCAGTGTCCACCTTTTCAAGCTCATCTGGTCCACTTTCTGCCTTGTTTACTGTGTTCTAATCTTACACAGAATTTGAAGCATTTCTCACTCAGAATTTGAAGCATTCTTTAGATTTTATCTTAAATGCCACTTCTTTTTTCATCAGAGAGACATTCTTTTATACTCTAATCCAAATTAGATCACTAGTATAACTCTTATAGGACATTTGTCCCAGCAGTGGCATGTCTTTTTGTTTTGTTTTATTTTTAAGCATTGTAATCCTATGTTATCTGACATATAGTGGGTACTCAATAAATAAATGTTGAACAATCACCATTTAGTGAAGACCTGCTATTGACCAGGCACTGTACTAGACCCTTTACATGCATTATTTCATTTAATCCTTAAAGAAAACTGTGGAGTAGATATAATAGTTTTCATTTTATAAAGTAAAAAATCTTTACTAGGTAGTAGAGCTGGGCTTTCATCTTGTTTTAACTTCAATGCCTGTCCTCCTAACCACTGTACATTACTTGACTTTTTTATGCATGTGAAAGCATGTTCCATCTTTTAAAAGTTATATAATTCTAAAGTGGTAGAATTATACAAAGCCAGTTTTAAACAACTAAAATAAAGTTTGTCTTTTGTGCTGTTACACATGCTTCGTCAGCTAAAGCATCAAATTTAGGATAAGGAGTTAAATGGTTGTTAGTGTCTGTCTTAGTTTGCCAAAGGGCTGCCAATACAAAGTACCAGAAATGGATTGGCTTTTATAATGGGGATTTTATTTAGGGTAAAATCTTACAGTTCTGATGCCATGAAATGTTCAAATCAAAGCACTGTTAGAAATGTTTTCTCACCAGAGTCACCTACTGTTGATCCTAGCATGCTGCTTCATGGTGAAGATGACCGCCTATCTCTACCTTCCCTTCCAGAATCTACTATCTCCTGGAGCTCAGCTGTGGACAACCAGGCATAGGGCTTGTCTCTTTCTGGGCCTCCTCTCTCAGTCTTGGCTGCTCCACTTTCTTCCTAAATTCAGCTGTGAGCTATGAGGCATACAGCTCATCTCTTCCTGGGCCTCTCTCCTTTAGCTCAGCTGTGGGCAAAACTGGGGTCCTTTCTCTCACATTGCAGGATCAAATATGGCAGCTTCCTTTCTTCCTGTGTGTCTCTCTCTGTGTCTCCATTTATATCAGGTCCAGCAAGAGGGCAGGGACCCAAGCTGGCTCACACCTCACTGAGTCCAATCAAAAGCCCTAAAGTGATCTCATCAAATAATCTAATCAAAAGACCCTCAACCGACGCATCCACAAGAATAGATTAGTTTAGGAACATGGTCCTTCTCTTTTTGGGATTCATAAGAACTTCAATCTGTTATAGTGTCTCAAAAGTATTCTAAGATTGTGACAATGGCATATTAAAGCAGACTACTTGGCCATCATCTCTCTTCTATTTAATAGACCTGCTTTCTAGCCCTGCCTCTCTACTTTTCTTCAATTGTCAATCAGCTTTGAGTTATCAATTGATATTTGCTGAGAAAAATTGTCAAGGTCACCTGTTTTGAATTGGAGGTATAATTCGAAGATTGAGTTTATAGCTATTACCCTTACTTAACAAATGAGGGAATTGATTGAGTCTCAGAGAGTTCATTCAGCTAGTAAATGCAAGGGTAGGAATTCAAATACAGATTTTTACCCTAAAGTCTATGCCTTTTTGGTAAGAGTAGAAAATACAAATACATGAATTATAACTATAGTGTAGGACTGAATATTTAAGTACCTTAAGAGATAAAAGTGAATGCTATAAGAATTCTATAGTGGTACCAAAAAGATGGATAGGGATATAAAATACATGCTTTTTCATATTATTTTATTACCATATTATTATTGCAGAGTGTGTTTCAGAATTCAGCTGGAATGATGCAATATCTGAGTTATATTTCTAATCCTGGAAATTTGAATAGGGCTATTCTTTTGAGATAGAAAGTTTTGTGGATAAAATATTAGTGTTTTAAATGTGCAAAGGGGAGATAAACAAATCAATGTTAGAGTAATTTTTGTTTCTCAGTTCACAAGAACGGTATCACCATGTTTGTCCTCTTTTATAAATTAAAGTTTGTGTTAAAGATAAAATACCTGTCTTAACCCCAGCTACTAGGCATCAGCACTTCCTCTGATATAATGGTTCTATTTTTATTTTAAGAGTAATATGTAGACTTCCACTTCTGGGAAGATGGAGGTGTGCCCCCCCCCTTTTCATATCTATTCCATTAAGTGCAACTAAAGACCCTAGAAATTTGATATAAAACAAACATGAGATTCTGACAGTTGGAGAGAAGACAGACTGGCTAGACACCTTGGGATCCAAGGAACAACACAGTGGTGAGTTGCTTGGCTTTTCATTTTGTCTCATATATCCCAGAATTGGAGCTGAAGAAACTAGCAACCTGTAAATGCTAATGGGTGCAGACAACAAAAGCCCAATAAAAGCCTGCTTTCTCTAGCCAAAGGACCAGGAAAAGGGCAGCCTAGCAAGACAAAACATTTAGACACTAACTGTTCCACTTCAGCTAAACACTTTTGAAAAGTGTGACCCACTCACACCCACATCAGCAATAGCCCAGTTGGGAACATAGACGTCCACTCTTGCAAGGCTGTAACTAGGCACCCTAACACTCTGCCTAGGGTGGTGTCAAAGAAGACCAAGCAGGGAGCCAGAAATTTAATCCCTGCCAGCTGATATAATAAGCCCCCCACCCCTCACCCCCACATGCTGAAATAGTGGGGACCACATGGGGAGCCTGGGCTTCCATTCTCATCCAACAGTAGCAAGACATCCCTTTGCCTCCCCACTGGAGTGGTATGAGAAGAAACGTAGTGGAGCATCAGGACTTTCACCACTGCCCAGTAATAATCCCACCACAGTGTCAGTGAAAAGCACATAGGGAGATGGAATTCCCATCCCCATCCAACAGTAATGAGGACTCTCTACTCCCTGAATATCAACAGAGGCCAAATGGGAAACCTGGACTTCTACCCCCATCTGGTAATAACAAGGTGGTGTCCCCCCTTCCCCTGCTAGAGTGGTGTCAGAGAAAGTCAGCTAAAACAGAAGGTTTAACTAAGATCCAGTATCTCATAATATAATACAAAAATGTCCAAATTGCAATTTAAAAAATCACTCATCATTTCAAGAATCAGGAAAACCTCAAATAGAATGAAAAAGACATTCAGTAGATGCCAGCACAAGATGACAAGGATGTTATAATTATCTAACAAAGATGTTAAAGCAGCAATGATGAAAAATACTTCAGCAGGGAATTATGAATATGCTTAAAACAAATGAAAAAAAGCTTCAACAAAGAAAAAGCCTCAGCAGCTAAATAAAAGATATAATAAAGATTCAAGTGAAAATTTTGGAATGGAAAAATACAATGACTGAATTATCACACTCGGTGGCTAGGCTCAACAGTAGAATGGAGGGGACATATGAAAGAATCAGTAAACTGGAAGATAGAACAATACAAATTACACAATCTGAATAGAGAAAAGAGACTGGGGAAAAAAAGAACTTTCAGAGACCTGTGGGATTATAACACAAGATCTAATGTTTCTGTCATTGGAATCCTGGAAGGAGAGGAGAAGGAGAAAAAGGCTGAAAAAGTACTTCAAGAACTAATGACTAAAAGAACTAGCAAGACAGTGGCAGAGTAAGGAGCTCCTATAGTAAGCTCATGCTACAGGGCAGTTAGTAATCACCCAGAGCTATCTAAAGCACCTGTTTGGGGGCTCCAGGAGACCAGAAATGCATCCTGCAACATCCTTAAAGGAATGGAAGGAGGAGACTGCCCATCTGCAGAGAAGATTTGTAAGTAGAGCACTCCAACACCCCAGAGGCCCGTGCCATCCTCTGCTGGTGGCACAAGCCGCCTCGGAAGCTATTCCGTGGCTGGAATTGGAAGCTCCACTTCCCAAAAGGCGGGGAGGAAGAGACAGTTGGGCACTAACTTCAGCTACTGATTAGTAAATTTGGCAGGCTAAAGTATAATCCTAAGAACAGCTCAAGTTTGAACCTGTCCAAGTCAGAAGGAGGCCGGTAGCCACCATTTTAACTCTGCTCCTGGCACAAGGAGAAGCTGGGTGGACTGAAAATCACAGTGCTCATAGGGACTGGCTTCTTTCCATCCAGCGGGGAGGAAGCTGGGGAGACCTGTGCCAGCCCCTCCAGGAAAATACAGGCCATGTTGCGGAGACTGGTGATCATCCTACTCTGGCGGTGCAAGCTGTCTCAGGAGCTATTCTGTGGCTGGAATTGGAAACTCCATTTCCCAAACACAGGGGAGGAAGACACCATTGGCCACCAACTTCAGCTACTGATTAGTAAACTCGGCTGGCTAAAGTATAAACATAAGAGCAGCTAAAGTTTGAACCTGTCCAAGTCAGAAAGAGGCCTGTAGCTGTCATTTTGACTCTGCCCCTGGCATGAGGGGAAGCCAGGCTGACTGAAAATCACAGTGAAGGTAGGGGACTGGCTTCTTTCACCCAGATGGGCCTGCAGCCCTAGCCTAGGCTTCAGTCCCACCTCTAGCAGGGAGGAGGCTGGCAGGCCCTGCACCAGCATTTCTGGGTAACTGCAGGTACATTCGGCTGGCACAGACTGAACAGTCAGAAGTCTACCTGGGCAACTGTGGTCAGTTTTGACCCACCTGGCTTAGTTTGCTGCCCACACCTGCAGCTCTGTCCCCACCCCAGGCAAGGGAAAAAGGGGCGTGAAGCTTCATCAGTCTTTCTGGGCAACTACAGTCTAGGCCTGCATGACTTGGATTATTACACACGGCTGTGGCTCTGTCCCTGCCCTTGGCAAAGGAGAAAGGTGGGAGAAGCTTCATCGGTTCCTGGGGCAATGCGGGCAGCTTGAGGCTCCACAGCTTATAGCATCAACTACATCCTTGGCTCCTACTATACAACCAGCAAGGGAGAAAGTACAAGAAAGCCCTAAACTAAAAAGAGAAACTGAATAGATACATCTAGTAAGCCAGATGCCAAGACACCAACAAAAAATTACAATCCACACCAAGAAACAGGAAGATATGGCCCAGTTAAAGGAACAAGATATGCCTCCAGATGACATAAAAGAGTTGAGACAACTAATCATAGATGTTCAATCAAGTCTCCTTAATAAATTCAATGAGATGGCTAAACAGATTGAGAGTATTAAGAAGACATTAGATGAGCACAAAGAAGAATTTGAAAGCACACATAGAAAAAAAGCAGATCTTATGGGAATGAAAGGCACAATAAATGAAGTTTAAAATACACTGGAATCATATAATAGCAGATTTGAGGAGGCAGAAGAAAGGATTGAAGAAATATCCTCCAAAAGGGAACATACAAAAGGACAAATGAAGTAAAGAATGGAAAAAATTGAACAAGTTCTTAGGGACCTAAACAACAGCAAGAGATGTGCAAACATGTGTCATGGGTGTCCCAGAGGGAGAAGAGAAGAGAAAAGGGACAGAAGGAATATTTGAAGAAATGATGGTAGAAAATTTCCCAGCTCTATTGAAGGACACAGATATCCATGTCCAAGAAGCACAACGTGCTCCCATCTGAATAACTCAGAATAGACCAACTCCGAGACACATACTAATCAGAATGTCAAATGCCAAAGACAAAGAGAATTCTGAGAGCAGCAAGAGGAAAGCAATGCATAATATATAAGGGATACCCAATAAGATTGAATGCCAATTTCTCATCAGAAACCATGGAGGCAAGACGACAGTGGTATGATGTATTTAAGATATTGCAAGAGGAAAACTTCCAGCCAAGAATCATTTATCCAGCAATATTATCTTTCAAAGATGAGGATGAGTTTAGAATATTCACAGATAAACAAACTGAGAGAGTTTGTAACCAAGAGACCAGCTTTGCAGGAAATAAAAGGTGTGCTACAGTCTGAAGAGAAAAGACAGGAGAGAGAGTCTTGGAAGAGAGTCTAGAAATGAAGATTTTGCCAGTAAAAGTAACTAAAAGTCTCAAAAGAGTGGTGAAAATAAAACATGACAGATACAACTCGAAGGTCAAATTGGTGAAATAGGAACTGCCTTATGGTAATGATGTTGAGTATTGATGGATTGAACTCCCCGATCAGAAGACACAGACTGGCAGAGTGGATGGGAGGGTGTGATTCACTGTGTGCTGTCTGCAGGAGACTCATCTTAGACCCAAGGATACCAATAGATTGAAGGTGAAAGGCTGGAAAAAGATATTCCATGCATGCATTAAAAACAAAAACAAACAAGAAAACCCAGAGTGGCAATACTTATATCAGATGATATAGTCTTTAAAAGACACCAGTGGTGTGCAGTCTGGGGAGGAAGTCAGGAAAGAAGGATTCCATTTGCAGTAGCAACTAGGAGAGTTGCGTATTTAGGAATAAACTTAACCAACGATGTAGAGCACTTGTATTTAGAAAACTACAACCCATTGTTGGGGGAGATTGAAAAAGACCTAAATGGTTGGAGGAGCATCAAGTGATTTTTGGCATGCCTGTCAAACCCACCCAGCTCGGATAGAACATCCATTCAATGAATGAGGATGTCCACAGCCAAAGGAAGGAGGGAGGACCCCTATCTCACACCTTATGCAGAGATGAACTGAAAATGGATAAAAAACCTAAATATAAAAGCAAGAACCAAAAAGCTTCTAGAAGAAAATGTAGGAAAATATCTTCAAGACCTGGTGG
This sequence comes from Tolypeutes matacus, assembly GCA_026826555.1. Taxonomy (NCBI): domain Eukaryota; kingdom Metazoa; phylum Chordata; class Mammalia; order Cingulata; family Chlamyphoridae; genus Tolypeutes; species Tolypeutes matacus. The sequence goes on along the minus strand of JAKSZT010054303.1, from coordinate 1,744,738 downwards.
TAGGTGATGGATTCTTAAAGGAGATAAGAGGAGGACTGAGATGGACTACTGATGTTTAATCTATGTAGAAGTTTTAATTAACTTTACGGTAAAAATATGGAAATGTCTAGAATTCATGGTGACATATTATAGTGAGTAATAGCTGGTTTATAAATGGGCATGTGGCTTAAAAGGGTAGTCTAGGTTTGTAAATGCCAATTGAAAGAAAGCTAGAGAATAATCTAGGGACTAAATAACACAGTAAACTCAGAGGTGGATGAGAATTGTGGTTGATGGTACAGATGCAAGAGTGTTCTTTGTGAGCTAGAGTAGATTTATGTCACTTTTGCAGGGTGGTGGGAATGTAGAGAAGCATGGGAAAAATACAAAAGGAGTGACTTATAGACTGTGGTTAACAGTAATGTAATATGCATCTATGCCAAAGATGTACTGTGTTGATAATGGGGGAGTATGGAAAAAGTGTGCCAAATGTATACTATGGACCTGGTAATACTCTGATGATATATTTTTTCCCAAAGGATTTATTATTTATTTATTTATCCCCCCACCCCACTCCCTGGCCACTTGCACTTGCTCTCTGCTCTCTGTATCCATTCGCTGTGCATTCTTCCATGTCTGCTTGTCTTCTCTTTAGGAGGCACCGGGAACCGATCCTGGTACCTTCCTATGTGGGAGAGAGGCACTTAATCGCTTGAGCCACCTTAACTCCCTGGTTTGTTGTGTCTCTCACTGTCTCTCCTCTGTGTGTCTTTTTTGTTGTATCATCTTGTTGCATTAGCTCTCCGCGCGGGCCAGCTCGCTTTCACCAGGAGGCCCCAGGAAGCAAACCCAGGACCCTCCATATGGTAGATGGGAGCCCAATTGCTCAAGCCACATCCACTTCCCAGTGATGATATTATCTTATAATCTGTAACAAATGTTCCACCAGAGTGTGGTGTGTTGATTGAGGGTTGTTGTATAGGAATTCTGCACATGTGCATAATTGTTTTGTAAGTTTACAACTTCTGTCATAAAAATATATCCAACAAATAATAATAGGGTGGGTTGGGGGAAAATACACCAAATGTAAGATAAGGACTATAGTTAGTAAGATTTTCATGATATTCTTTCATAATTTTTAACAATTGTCTCATGACAATGCAAGGTGTTGGTGGTGGGGTGATGTACGGGACCCCTGTATGATGTTATGCATGTTTGCTTTGTAAGTTCACAATTTTTACTATACATTTATTATTTATGAATGTTCGTGTATAAATAATATAAAAAATAATAATAGGGTGGGTTGGGGGAAAAATACATCAAATGTAAGATTAAAAAAAATAATAATAATGACTGAAAACTTCCAAAATTTGGCAAGATACATAAGCCTACAGATTAAAAAAGCTGAGTGAACCCCAAACAAGATAAACCCAAAGAAACCCACACCAAGACACATCACAATTAAGCTAAAGACAAAAAAAAAAAAAAAAAAAAACACAACAAAAACCTAGAAAGCAGCCAGAGAAAACACAAATGATAGTGGATTTCTCAGCAGAAACCATTGAAACAGAAGGAAGTGGCAAAACATTATTCAAGTGCTTAAAGAAAGGAACTGTCAACCAGAATCCTATACCCAGCAAAAAATATCATTCAAGAATGAAGGGAAAATCAAGACATTCTCAGGGAAGGAAAACAGAATTTTTCACCAGCAGACTTACTCTAAAAGAATGGCTTAAGAAAACTCTCTAAACAGAAATGAAATGATACAAGAAGAAATGTTGGAACATAGGAGGGAAGGAAGAACATGGCAAGTAGAAATATGAGTGAATATAGTAGGTTTTTTTTCTCTTGAGTTTTCTGATTTATGTCTGATAGTTGAAGCAATAATTTTAACACAATCTGGTATGGTGTTAAGTGTATGTATAGGATATATTTAAGGTAATTATTAATGGGAGAGTTAAAGATGTAAAGGAATATAAAGTTTCTATATTTCACTCAAAATAGTAAAATGATAATAGCAGTATATTGTAATAAGTTATGTATATATTATGTAATGCCCAGAGTAATCACTAAAAAGCTAAAACTAAAAGTTTTGAAATACATTCAAAACACTATAGATAAATCAAAATGGAATTATAAAAAGAAAGTTCAGGTAACCCACAGTAAGTCAAGAAAAAGAAAACAAAAAAAAAAAAACCATAACAAACAGAAAGCACAAATAGGAGCCTTAAGCCTTAACATATCAATAATTATAGAGTATGTAAATGGTTTAAATACACCAATTAAAAGAGAAATCAGCAGGATGGATTAAAAAACATGATCCAATTATACGCTATCTACAAGAAACTACCCTCAAATATAGCAATATAGGCAGGTTGAAAGTAAAAGGATAGAAAAAGATACATTGCCCAAATATTAATACAAGGTAAAGAGAAGTAGGTATGTGAATATATGATAAAGAAGATTTCAGAACAAAGAAAATTAACAAAGAACGACATTATATAATGAAAAAAAGGTCAATCCTCCAGTAAGACATCACAATCCTGAATGTGTATTTACCAATCAACAGAACTGCAGAATATGTGAAGCAAAACCTGATAGAACTGAAAGCAGAAAGAGAAAAACCCACTATTACAGTGTAAGACTTCGACACTCCCTCTCAATAATTAATAGAATACCTATGCAGAAAATCAGTAAAATTCATGGTCGACAATTGTTTTCTTTCAGCACTTTAAATATTCTGTACCATTGTTTTCTTGTCTCCATGGTTTCCAATGAGAAATTGGCACTATCTTATTGGGACTCCTTTGTACGTAACATGTTGCTTTTCTTCTTAATGGAAGAATCGAGGGTCAAAAAAGGTATGAAACTTACAAAGACAAAATAGCAAAATGGCAGAAGAAAGTCTTGCATTTTCAGTAGTTACTTTGTATATATTTTTAGAATAATGTTTTTTTTTAGATTTATTTTATTTCTCCTCCCCCCTCGTTGTTTGTGCTTACTGTCTGCTCGTTGTGTGCTCGTCTTCTTTTTTTTTAGGAGGCACCAGGAATGGAACCCGGGACTTCCCATGTTGGAGGGAGGTGCCCGATCACTTGAGCCACCTCCACTCCCTACTTGTTGTGTCTCTCATTGTATTTCCTCCTTGTGTCTCTTCATTGCATCATCGCATTGTGTCATCTTGTTGTGTCAGCTTGCTGCAGCAGCGCATTGCATCAGCTCACTGTCTTGCTTGTCTTCTTTAGGAGGCACTGGGAACTGAAACTGGGACCTCCCATGTGGTAGGCGGGCGCCCAACTGCTTGAGCCACATCCGCTTCCCAATCAGTAGTTACTTTAAATGTAAATGGATTAAACTCTCCAGTCAGATTGACAGAATAGATAAAAAAGGATGAACCAGCTATCTACTGTTTACAAGTGACTCTAATGCACAGCCACAAGTAGGTTGAAAGTGAAAGAGTGGAAAAATATACCAAGCAAATGCAAACCAAAAGAGAGTTGGGATAGCTATACTAATATCAAATAAAATAGACTTTAAGTTGAAAACTTTTAGGAGAGAGACAAAAAGGTCACTGTATACTAATAAAGGGGTCAATTCAACAAGAGGACATAACAACTATAAATATCTATGCATCTAATGGCAGAGATCCCAAAATATATGAAGCAAATATTGGCAATGTGAAGGGAGAAACAGATAGTTCTACATTAATAGAAGGAGACTTCAGTACACCACTTTCAATAATGGATAGAACATCTGGACAGAAGATCAATAAGGAAACAGAAGATGTGAATGCCATTATAAACCAAGTACACCTAACAGATGTGCGTGTGTGTGTGTGGATGTGTGTGTGTAAACACTTCACCCAATGGCAGCAGAATACACATTCTTCTCTAGTGTACATGGGTAATTCTCCAGGATAGATCACTGACTATGTCACAAAACAAGTCTCCATAATTTAAAAATAGTGAAATCATACAGTGTATCTTCTTCATTCACAAGGGAATGAAGCTAGAAATCACTGAGAGGGAGAACTGGAAAATTCACAACTATGTGGAAAACACACTCCTGAACAACGAATGGGTCAAAGAAGAAATAAAAAAAATAAATTAGAGAACTTCTTGAGCCAATTGAAAATGAAACACAACTTACCAAAACTTATGGGATGCAGCAAAGGCAATGCTTAACATGATAAAGAACCTGTATGATGAGATATCATTTCACACCTATCAGAATGGCCACTATTAAAAAGACAGAGAACTACAAGTGTTGGAGAGGATGTGGAGAGATAGGAACACTTCTTGACTGTTGGTGGGAATGCAGAATGGTACAGCCACTATGGAGGACTGTTTGGCAGTTCCTAAAGAAGTTGAATATAGACTTGCCACGTGACCCTGCAATACCACTACTGGGTATAAACCCAGAAGAACTGAGAGCAGTGACACGAACAGATATCTGCACACCGATGTTCATAGCCACATTATTCACCATTGCCAAAAGTTGGAAACAACCCAGGTGTCCATCAACAGATGAATGGATAAACAAACTGTGGTCTATTCACACGATGGAATATTATGCAGCTGTAAGAAGAAATGAAGTCATAAAGCATATGACAACATGGATGAACCTGGAGGACATTATGTTGAGTGAAGCAAGCCAGACACAAAAAGACAAATACTGTATGAATGTATTACTATGAACCAAATATATTGTGTAACATATTGTTTGAGTCAAAAAAAAATTTATATGTATCCATTACATTTAATTGAGAAATGTATATATTTATTCATCTGTGTTTACTTTTTAGTTTTTAATTGTTTATATTCTCAATTATTAAATGTACAAAATAAAGTTAAAAAAAAAAAAAACTGTATGAAAAACTCACAGCTAACATAATACTCAATGGAGAAAGACTGAAAATTAATCCTCTAAGATCAGAACAATACAAGGATGCCTACTGTCATCACTGTTATTCAATAGCCAATGTAATTAGGCAAGAAAAAGAAATAAAAGACATTCAAATTGTGAAAGAGAAAAAAACCTAAAATTAAAAATTAAAAAATTAAAAATCAAAAAAAGACATTCAAATTGTAAAAGAAGTAAAACTTTCCCTACTTGCATATGACATATTATTCTATATACAGAAAATCCTGAAAAAAATCTAGAATATATACAGAAACCCAACTCAACAACACAGACATACAGTCTAATTAAAAAAAAAAAAAAAATGGGCAAAAGATTTGAATAGAAATTTCTTTAAAGAAGATATACAAATGGCCAAAAAGCACAAGAAAAGATACTCAACGTCATTAGTGATTAGAGGAATGTAAACCAAACTGAGATACCATTTCACACCCACTAGAATGGTTAGAATTTTAAAAATGGAAAGTAAGTTTTACAGAGGATGTGAAGAAACAGGGACACTCATTCATTGTTGGTGGGAATGTAAAGTGGTGCAGCTTTTGTGGAAAACAGTTTGGCAGTTCCTCAGAAAGTTGAGTATAGAATTACCATATGACCTGGCTATCCTGTTTCTAGGTATTTATCCAAATGAATTGTAAACAGGGATTTGAATCAGATATTTGCACAGTGATGTTCATAGCATCATTATTCACAATTGCCAAAAGATGGAGGCAACCAAAGTATCCATCAACTGAAGAATGGATAAACAAAATATGATACATACAATGGAATATTATTTAGCCATAAAGAGGAATAAGTCCTGATAATATGCAACAACATAGATGAACCTTAGAGACATTATATTGGGTGAAATAACCTATACACAAAAGGACAAGTATTATATGATCTCACTGATATGAAATAATTAGAATAAGCAAATTCATTGAGTCAGAATCTAGAATATGGATTATCAGGAGATGGGGTGGGGATAGGGAATGGGAAGTTAAGGCTTAAAATGTAAAGGGTTCCTATTTGGAATGGTGGAAATATTTTGGTAATGGATAATGGTGATGGTATCACAATATTGTAAATATAATTAACAGCACTTGAAATATATATTTGAATGTGATGGAAAGGGGGAAATGTTAGGTTGTTTATATGGTAACAGAATAAATTTACAAAACAATCCAAAAAATAAAAAAAAATCCATGGCACTACATTACACAAATGGTGACTCCTAAATTATACCATGGACTGTAGTTTATAGTATAATTATAAAAATATGCTTTAATCAATCAAAACAAATGTTTCACACCATTGCCAGGTTTTAATAATGGGTGGTATATGGGAATTCTGTATTTTATGCATAATTGTAATGTAAACCCATAACTTCTTTAATAAAGAAAAAAATCAAAACAAAAAAATGAGGGAGAGTTAAAGTCAATCCCAAATAAACAAAGCTGAAGGAATTCATTACCACTAGATGGGCCCTACTAGAGATGCTAAAAAGAGTTCTGCAGGTTGAAAGGAAAGGACAATAGATGACAGATAGATGCCTCCTGAGGAAATAAAGCTCTCCAGTAAGGGTAAGGATATGAGTAAATATAAATGCCAGTACTAACATATTGTTGGTTTTAAAGTCCCACTTTTTATTCCCTACAGGATCTAAAAGACAAATGCATAAAATGTAATGATCAGTGGTTTTAAACTCTCAATGTATAATATATTATTTGTGACAAGAACTGCATAAAGGTGGGGAAACCGACAGCTATAGGAATATAGTTTGTGTAGACTATTGAAGTTAAGTTGGTATCAAAGCAAATGAGATTGTTATAGATTTAGGATTTAAATTTAGTACCCATGGTAACTACATAGAAAATTTTGTATACTATGCAAGCTCACAGAATAGAAATTAGTATACAAGTTGCCATGGACTGAGGGCAGGGGGAATGGGGTGTTAATGCAAAATGGGTGTAGGGTTTCTGTTTGGGGAGATGGAAAAGTTTTAGTAATGGAAGGTGGTGAGGGTACCACAACATCGTGAATGTGATTAATCCCATTGAATGGTATGTTTGGGAGTGCTTGAGATGGAAACATTAATGATGTGTATATGTTCCCACAATTAAAAAAGAGAAAAAGCAATCAAAGAGACAATGACAATTAAAGGCAATACATGGTCTTAGACGTGATCTAACAAGGTAGAAGAGGAGGTTCAAAAGGACGTTATTGGAACATATGAAAAGATTAGAATATAAACTGTATGCTTTATATCAATGCCTAATTTCTTGAATTTAATAACTGCACTGAATGTGGATACATAAGTGAATATCCTTGTTCCTAGGAAATGCACTTGGCAGTATTAAGTTTTCAGGGAGCGTGATGTATACAACCTATACTCAAGTGCTTAGAAAATGGATTGATAAATAGCTAACCAGACAGATAGATCAATAGATGTATTGATATATTGATGGATAGATAAAATAATATGGCAAATGTGGCAAAATGTTAAAATTGGTGGATCTGTATGTCTGGGGAAATAGGGATATGTTGGCGTTCTCCACATGGGGTTTATTTTGTTTTTGTAACTGGCCTGTAAATTTAAAAAATTTTAAAAATAAAAAGTTTAAAATAATAATAAAAAAAAAAGGTGCTATTCCTTTCGAATACACTTTGGCAGTTAAACTAAACATTCAGATGACTACCATATGACCCAGCAATTGTACTCCTGGGCGTTTATCCCAGATAAATGAAGGAAAATCCTGTCCACCATGCCTATAGCAGGTTTATACTGAAAACAGCCCAGATGTCCTTCAATGGTTGAATGGTTAAAAAACAAAACAAAACAAACAAAAAACTGTGGTACATCCTTGCCATGGAATACATCTCAGCAACAAAAAGGAACGAACTATTGATACTTGCAACAAACTAGCTGAATTGCCAGAAAATTATGCTGAGTGAGTAAAGCCAATCTCAGAAGGTTATACTGTATAATTTCATTTATATAACATTCTTGAAATGACAAAATTATAGAAATTGAGACCATATTGGAGGTTGCTAAGTGTTAAGAAAGGGTGGGGGTGGAGAGAAGTAGGAGTGGCTATAAAAGGGCTATATGAGGGTCCTCGTGGTGATGGAAAAGCTCTATCATGTCAATATCCTGGTTGTGATATTGTAGAATAGTTTTGCAAGATGTTGTCATTGGAGGAAACTGAGTAAAGGGTACGTGGGATCTGTCTGTATTTCTTACGACTGTTTGTGTATCTACAGTTATTTCAAAATTTAAAAGTTTAATTTAAAAAGTATATGCACCTGCTGACACATATTTTAGCTATATGAAAGAACAAATAATAGAGAAAGGTCTCTCTTCTCCTGCATACCATTTCCCGGTTCCTTCCTAAGAAATTACTGTGACTAGTTTTTAATGTTTCCTCAGATAGATATTAAATGCATATACATGCATTTATAAATATTTGCTTTTAAAAGAGCCCACCATGCTGCTCTTTACCTCGCCTTTTTTTTTTTTTTTACTGATCTTGGAGCTTCTTCTATATGCATAAGTACAAACAGATTTACCAAATATTGTAAGGTTGTATCATAATTTATCTACCAAGTTACCTCATGAAGGGAATTTAAATTGTTTCCAATGTCTTTCTATTATAAACACTGATGAAGTAAACTCAAAATTATATGTATATCTTTGAACTCATGTACAGGTTTATTTGTAAGATAAATTCCTAGAAGTAGAATTCTGAGCTGAAGATAATGTGCATTTTACATTTTGGTATTTGATATTACGTTTTACATATTGCCAAATTCACCGAACAAAGTTAGACCTTTACATTCTCACCAACAGTGTAATAGAGTTCCTACTTGCTTATACTTTTACTAACAGTGTATTATCCAACTTTTGATCTTTACCAATCTCACAGATGAAAATTTATCACCTTTTGATTTGCATTTATGTAATTATGTAATTATGAGTGAGGTTGGTGATTTTGTCATATATCCAAAAGTGCATGGCTTTATTTTTTTCAAACTAAATTAAATTGAGGAACAAATCTTCTCCAGATACAAGAATTTGAGGTATGTGTATTTCTTAAAATTGCATAAACTTCTGTTACCAATTAATTTATACTTTACTTTTTCTGTTATTTTTAAGTTAAGACTCAACAGATGTGTTCTGCAGCTTACACTATCATTGTGGTTTTCTTTTTAAATTCATCTTGTTCTTTTGGATATTTAATAGACTTTTAGGTTTTGAATCTAGTTCATATATAAGCAATCTGACATTATGTTTGATGTGTGGGTGCTTACCTAAGATTCTCAATATTGACAGAAGTCCAAAACTAAGTAAGTCTAGAAGCTGACTTCTTTTAGGGCAGGTTCTTGAGGTGAAGGTTAGTGGTTCATTAATCTTCATAGCATCAAGGACATGTTTGTATCATTGCAAAATTTGTAAGTATTTATTTTGGTACTAGCCATCAGCCTTCATTTTCTGAACTTTTTCTGCATTATCTCCTCCTGACAGGAAAATTAACCGATAACACTGTTGGTTTTATAGCTAATAACTGCTCAATATTGTTTTCAATTACAATGTGAGGCAAGGTCCTGAGCACAACCTTATGAAGTAGGTACAATGTGTCCATATTTTAGATGAAGAAAGTAAAGCATTGTTTTACCCAAGGCCCTCAGAAAGTAATAGAGCTGGGATTTCAAACTAGGTAGTCCAGCTCCATAGCCCTGCTCTTGACTACTGTGCCATACTGCTTCTCACTTTTTCCATGGTTCCCAAATGGGCACACCAGGGTGCCACAGTAAACCCACAGCGGTACCACAGAATATTTTAAAATTTTGAGGGAAACACTGTGACACTACAAAGACTCCTAGCTCAGGGTGGTTCAACCTTTCAACATTAGATCACATTCCATTCCTTTTGACGACGTTTGCAAAGCTGGGTTTCACTGGTTGCTGTGATAAAAAGCAGAAATTAATGTGGAACAGAAAATGAGGATAGCAGTTTTTAACCTGATTTCAGATTTGAGAAGTTGTACAGTACTCAACAGGTATACCCATCCTATTAGTAATTATGATTAAGAATGACAAAAAGTAATATTTTTCTTTCCATTTATTTGTATTATTTCTTCAAATGACTACTGAATTGTCAGGACATAAATATATATTACGTTGTTTGGGCCTAACTACTTATTTAATATGATGGTTGGTTAGTTCTTTTGGCCTTAGGGTGCCATGAGATCCTAAGGTTGCTGTGAACTGAGAAAGTTTGGGAACATCTGCAAGTACACCTCTGCAGGTGTAGAGAAAAAATGTACACTTTATTTGGCATGAGGTAGGCAATAAGTAATTAATAATTTTAATTGTTATTACATCAATGCTAAGGTGTTAAGAATTTTATTGTAATTCTCATAGAAGGATTTTATTTGACTTGAACTTGGAAAGGATAGTAATAACCTAAAAGAATGCATCCCAACAGATCTAAAGTGTAAAGGCATGTGACTGATAGGGATATTTGGATGTTCTGGTGTTTCTAAGATCAAATCATATAGGTAGGAGTCTTAAAGTGATGATGTAGGTAAGATATATTCCTGAATTATCATTGATCTGATAAAAATAATATCTATTTCATGGGTTTGTTTAGAAGATTAAGTGAGTAAACCTAAAGAACATTGCCTATTACATAGTAATCATTCAGTGAATGTTAGCTATTGGTAATATTTGTTATTATTTTCTATTCTTATTTACCATCATCATCACCACCACCACCACCACCATCATCTCTGAGGGATGTATATTCCCCTAGCACACCAGAATCCTTAACCCATCATAAAACATCTTAACATAAAACATCCTTTCTTAATAACATTTATACAATAGCACTTTATATTTGTATGATATTTTCAGTTTAGAAGGCACTTAATATCTTTTATTTTCATTATCATGGTATTCCCTGAGGGGTAGACAGGGCAGATGTTTTCTTCATTTCATCAATGAAGAAATCAAGGTCAGAAAGGTAAGTGACTCATCCAGGTTCATGCAGCTAGGTCCATGCCTGAAATCTCAAATCTTCTAAATTCGCATTTAATGCTCTTTTTATGATCCTGTGCTCTGGAACATCTTGCCTCACAGCCTAGAATGGGGACCAGAACAGGGGACTTCTCAGAACTCATGAGATTAACTCTCAGTCCCATCTTTTGACCTTATGAAAATCACTTAACTTCTCTGAATCTTTATTTCTTCATTTGTAAAATTAGATAAAATACTAGTGTAATTTTGCTGTGGTGGTGATATAGTGTTAGAACTATGTAGGATTCAAATACACAATCCTGTATTTGAGCAGACCAGAGTCTGCTCTCTTAACTATAAGCTATACTGCCACTTGCTATTATAAAGGGTTAAGTAAAATTTAAGAGTATCAGGGTTGTATAGCAAACTAGATATAGAATGGGATCTCTTAGCTATCCCTCCCAACTCTTGCTGAATCTTCTAAAGTAACTCAAGTCTTCAAAGCCCAGGAGAATGGAGTTAAGCTAAATGTTCACTGATTAAATGACTTATGTAGTCAGTCAAAACGAAGATATAAAGTTGCAGTAAAGGGCTGGGATTTTTAGAAAAAGCTTTGTTCTAAAGTGTTTTTAAAAGATCATCAGAGGGAAGCGGCTGTGGCTTAATCAGTAGGGCTTCCGTTTACCATATGGGAGGCTCCGGGTTCGGTTCCCGGGGCCTCCTGGTGAAGGCAAGCCTGCCCGCACGGCGTGGTTAGCTGACCCAGCGAGCACAAGCAGCAAGGGGGGGGGGGATAAATGAATAAATAAATAAATTCTTTAAAAAAAAAAAGATCGTCAGAAAATTTTGTGTTTTTCTTTTTTTTCTTTACAGCACTGGGAGGTGTTCAAAAAAGTAACAGAAGTTTTCATTTTAGTTCCTGCACTTCTTGGTCTCAAAGGGAACTTGGAAATGACATTGGCATCCAGATTATCCACTGCAGTAAGTTTTTTCCAATCTCAATGTATGTATAATTACCTATACTGTTTCTCTTTATTAAGGAGAACATATATAAAGAATTTTTTTTTTCTCATTCTATCTGATAAGTTTCTGGACCTCAGGACCATGCTAAGTAGGTATATATGATATACTGAAAATTCTCAGGATTGTCAAATCTGAGAATCATAGGCCCTCCTTTTTCCTGAGAAGTATACTTGTCTCCTTTTATGTCAGAACATTCTGGCAATCATCATCAGTGTAAAGACATGAGATAAGTCAGATATTGAGATTCCTTATGATTGATATATAAACATTTTGTGATTATAAAAGTATAGTATGCTTATCATAAAAGCTGAAGAAAAGGGGAAAAGGCATAAAAAAAAATTAGAAACTACTCCCAGTTTTTCACAAAACCAATTAGGCTACATAGCCAAGTTTCCACATATCCCAATTCTAGAGATAACCAGTATTAATATTTTAGTGTAGATCCTTCTGTACCTGGATATCTAAACTTACACATGATAAGCTTTATCATAATGTATATACATACTGTGTATTCTAAAAAGGAACTGGAATCCTATGTGTTCTCTTATAATTTGTAATCTCCATCTAAAGATACATCACTATCATCTTTCCATATCAATAAATGTAGAGTGGGATCATTATTTTTATTGGCTGTGTACTTTTCTGTTGACTAATTCTACCAACAGAATTAGTTGGTAGACTATTTTTAAAATAATATATGTATATTTTATTTTATATATATCATATTTTTATTACATATTTTATATGTTTAAATATATATATTTTTACATGAACATATATATTTGGAAATGAAATATTTTCTCAAGCTTTCAAAGGATAAGACAACTAACATGCAGGTTATTTTGACTAATGCTTGATCTTTGTGCTCAGAGAAACTATGTTGGGAGTAACATACTTTTCAAATTAAGTGTTATTTCAAGGATGAAAATTTGTACATTATTTTTATTTTTATTATAAAAATGCACACACAACAAAGATTGTCATTTCTTGCCTCTACTTACATTCAGCACTTGCTCTTGAGCAGCTTTCTTTACTTTTACCATTTTGATGAATTCCTTATATCATTTTATACGGTCCTTCTTTGTCCTGCCAGGCACTGTTTCTGCTATTTTTTCCCATCTTTCAGGTGTATTTACTGAATATGTTTTCAAAGCTTGTTCCAAAAGCTTCTGTTCTTCTGTTGTCCAAGGGATGGCATCTGTGCATGGTCCTTCAAATCTTTCTGAAGGTGTGGCATTGTCTGCCTGAGGCACCACTCCATGTTCTTTTTTAAATTTATCAAAAGCCTTTTTGTTTATGTCATCTTTTTGATGAGGGTCACGTTTTTGGAGACTGCTTTGCCAGTAACATCTTTGGTCGTTCTCTTGACTCCAGAAGAAGAATGTATATTCATGTAGTTGGCAGTAACTTCCCATCTTGAATTTGTTCCAGCAGGGCAGAGGTTCACAGCTTTAATAGTAATTGTAGATCATCTTCAGACCAATTTTTACTGCCATTTCCATCTCCACCAATTGATATCTCTGCATTCCTAGATGCTCGTCGCATATGAGCCTCAGCTTTCTCTTTCTCTTTTCTAATTTGCTCATTTATTTCTCCTATCTGTTTTTCCAGAGCAGCCTTTCCTACTTCTTTTGTAGATAATGTGAGTGTTTCGTTCAGGCACTGTAAGCTTGCTAGTTCAAGCTGATCACAAAGTTTTTCTACTTCTCCCATCATTTTTACCTACTCCACCTCATTGTCAGAAAAGTGATTCCTAGTCTTGCATGAATTTCGAAGTTTTTGCCTTCTACTTTTTAATGGCTTTTTTTCCTGGATAACTTTTTCCTTCTTTGGCAACAATACTTGCTGTCTAATTTTCTCTTCTTTCTCCTTAGCTAACTGAGCAGCTTCTAATTCAGCTTGTCTTTATTTTTCTTTAGGTTCTTTTTCCTTCTGTTCTTCCTTGCCCTCTTCTCTGCTTCTTTCTTGGCTTTTTCTTCCTTGAATTTTTTTGACTTGGATCACACCTATATGCATTATCAACTAATGTTCTTATTCTGTTCATTTCTTCTTTTTTTCTTTGTGCCCTTGCTGCTCTATTTTGCTTTTCAACCCATCTCCTCTCATCACAACATTCTGTTTTTTCTTTTTCTTCTTCATCTAAATAAGAAAATTCTCTCCAAGAATCAAATTATACCAGAAGGAATAAAATGGATCTACGTCTTCAAATGATGAATTCATATCACCAAGTTTAAGAACGTTTTTCTTATTTGACCACCTGGAATTCCTTTCAAACACTGGGGAAAACACTTCGAAGAAATTGTCCTTTGCCTCACTTTTGGAAGGAACTGAGTTATCAAAACTAGGATCCACACTGTTAAATGCTTGTCTATTCACTGGATCAGACAAACTTCATAAGCTTTAGTTATGCAAGTAAAATAGTCATTATCCCCTTTTTTTATTAGTTCACCAGCTGCTTTCCGTTTGGGTGATGTTTTAAAATCATTGCTTTATGAGCTGCTTTGATCTGTCTCTTTGTAGTATATGGCCAAGTCTAAGAACTGCATAATGATCCTGGTTCTTCCAGTCTTTGGGTTCAAATGTTTTCAGCATGGGGAAGCTCTTCTAACTGCAATTCTTCATCTTCTGATTCCTCTGATAACTCTTTCTTATCCTCCAGTTCAAGAGGTCAGTGGACTGGCCTCCTGTAGCGCTTGACAGGAGCAGCATGATGGCGCGGGGGCCAGCCCCGCAGGCGCACCCGTTCGTGTTCCAGGTGGAGGGCTCTTAGTGCCCCCCACCCCAGCTCTATGTCCCCATCTGAGCCTCATGCCTAGGTTCCACTAAATATATATTTTCAAATATACATTTTTAAAAAGAAGTTGTGAGCTTATAAAACAATCATGCATAATGTGCAGAATTCCCATATATCACCCCTCCACCAACACCTTACACTCTTGTGGAACATTTGTTACAGGTTATGAAAGAATATCATCAGACTATTACCACTAGCTATGGTCCATAGTGTATATTTGGTATATTTTTCCCATACACCCCCTATTATTAACATCTTGTATTAGTAGTGTACATTTGTTATAGTTCATGAGAGAACACTCTCACATCTGTACTGTTAACCACAGTCCATCTTTCATTACATGGTTCACTGTGTTATACAGTCCCATGTTTTGTACAGTATCCAAAGTGTGCATTCAGTGGCTCTCACTTTCATCACAGAGTTGTGTAGTCATCGCCTCAGTACATTTTTTAACATTTTCCTTAGTCCAAAAGAAAAAATCCCATACCCCCCTATTATTGACAGTTAGTGTTGATATAGTTCCTTCTTTGAAATTGATGCATGGATATTACAATATTGCTGTTAACTGTAGTCTATAAGTTACGTTAATTGTATTTTTCCCGTGCATCACCATATTCTTACTACCTTGTAACAGTGATGTACATTTGTTCTAGTTCATAGAAGAAAATTCTTGTATTTGTACTATTAACCACAATCCTCATCCACCTCCAGGCTCACTATGTTATTCAGACCCTAAATTATTCTCTAGCTTTCCTTCAATTGACATTTACATCCCTACACCACTCCTTTCAGCCGCAATCCCATTTATAAACCAGCCATGCTAGTTATACTCACTATAATGTTATCATAAACTCTATCCATTTCCACACTTTTACAGTCAAATCTACATACATTAAGCATCAGTACCCCTTCTCAGCTCTCATCCTAGCTTCTAGTAACCTATACTGTAGGCTTTGACTCTGTTTATTTTTCACATTTAGTTCATATTAGTGAGATCATACAATATTTGTCCTTTTGTGTCTGGCTTATTTCACTCAAAATAATGTCCTCAGGGTTCATCCATGTTATAATATGCGTCCCAATTTCATTTCTTCTTACAGCAGGATAGTATTCCATCATATGTATATACCACGTTTTGTTTATCCATCCCGCAGCAGATGGACACATGGATTGTTTTCATCTTTTGGCAATAGTGAATAATGCCACTATGAATATTGGTGTAACACAGTTTATTTCATCTTTCATTACTTGATAGGCTCTTTCTAATGTTTTGCTATTATAAATAATGTAATGTATGTCCTTTTTTTTTTTCTTTTTTTAAGGATTTATTTATTTACTTTTATCCATTTTTACACCCCTTCCCCCTCCCCCCCGTTTTTGCTGTTTCTATGTCCATTCGCTGGGCAACTCTGTGTCCATTTTCTGCCCTCTCTTCTCATCCTTCTCCTCCTGTCTTCACTGGGATTCAATCCTTGGAATCTCTGGTGTAGGAGAGAGGCATCCTGCCCGCGCAACCTTAGTTGCTGGTTTTTCGGTGCGTCTCATCTTGCCTCTCCCTTGTGTCACTCTCCTATTATGTCATCATCTTGCTGTGTGGCTCGCGGGAACTGGTGGTGCGCCCGCGCACAGGGCCTGGCGGCCCACGCACCTTCTATATGTTTTTTAAATTTTTACCAGGAGGTCCCGGGGATCGAACCCAGGTCCCTCCATATGGGAGATGGACGCCAACCAGATATAGCCCCCTGCTATATCTCTTAAGGTTGACCAGAGATACCTAGAGTTATAGTCTTTTCCCATACAGGATGGACATATAATAAATCAGGCTTAGTTTATCACCAGCATTCTAAAAACCAGACCTAGGGAGGAAAACGAGGTCTGGGGACACATGCATGGTTTCTAATATAGCGAATGTTTAGCCCACCCTGATTATCACAGAATCAGGACAGTGAGAATATTCGCATTAATGTATGTCCTTGAGCATCAATTTTTGCATATTTTTTTATTTCTGTAGGATAAATTCTAGGATTTTAATTATTTTTAAAGACAAAATGCATACATTTAAGGCTTTAGCTACCTATTGCTAAATGGTCACCAAGAAAGGTTAAATATTTTTAAAATACTGCCACTGGCAGGATTATTTTTTAGAGTCTCAAAGTATATTGTTACATCACTATTACATTCCTTGGGGGTTCACAATTGTGGAGCCAAGTTATGGTTAAAATCATGTAGCTAGTGAGGTTCATTTCAAAAGAACTATCTGCCCACTGAATATTAGCCAAATACTAAAATGTCAGAAGGATTACTGATTGTGATTCTTTAGTACACAAAGTGTGTTTTTTTCTTTAAAGAAATGAATCCCTCTATGAAATAGGGGGAAAAATGTGTATCTAAAGGTAACCAAGAGGTGAAAGCTGAACAGTTGTGCTATTAATGGGACCACTCTTCCTGTCTCCTTAACTTTCCCCACTTTCCCCCAGGCAGTTGTGACTTCCCTACAATTTCTTGAGTGAAGCAGACAATTGAAAAGGAAATGCATTAAATAATGTTTTACTAACATTACTGGTTTACTTTTAACTAAAGGGAATGCGTCGTGTGTTCTATAGAACTCTCTAGGCCCCTTCTTTTATATAAAAGGGCATATAGACATAACTCTACCCGGGAAAACAATAAAATATCTGGTATTAGTGAGCTCTCAAAATGTGCCAGGTACTGTGCTAATTGCTTTACAGGGTCATCTTATGACAATCCTATGAGATAGGCACTGGTATACCTATTTTGTAGAGAAGGAACTGAAGCTTAGAACAGTTATGTAACTGTCCTGAGGGCATAGAGTTAGTACATAGTAAAATAAGTCACATGCCAGAACAT
Organism: Tolypeutes matacus; assembly: GCA_026826555.1. Taxonomy (NCBI): domain Eukaryota; kingdom Metazoa; phylum Chordata; class Mammalia; order Cingulata; family Chlamyphoridae; genus Tolypeutes; species Tolypeutes matacus. Next base: position 1,727,154 of record JAKSZT010054303.1, on the reverse strand, counting down.
ACCCTTTTATCTGAAAGTTACAGGATAACTGTGTCACAGTTTATAAAACCAACAAATAATAGTCATTACAAAAACTTAATAGCCTCCTCATGTACATTGTGAGGATGCTTTCCCAAAATTTGGTGTGAGCACCAATACACAATATTTTTGTTGCTTAGTATTTTAAAACTTTTGATATATTGTTTTTAAAAATTATTATATACAAATATAATCCTGTTACTTATGTAGTTAGTTGGTGAGCTACAGATGATGTCTGGGGATATCACTTAGCCACTTCAGTGGAGCCAAACCTTATAGAGCAGAGTGACTGAAGCTGGATGGATTCCAGAAGATCATGTTCTTAAAGCTAATCCATTCCAGTGGGTGTAAAACCTATTGTAGATGGGGCCTTTTGATTAGATTCAGTTAAGGGACCTTCCATTTGATTAGATCACTTCAGTAGGGCATGGCTGCTAGGGTGGCTCTTAATCCTTTTTACTGGTGTCCTTTATAAACAGAGGAATAAAGAGCCAGAGACACAGGAAAAAAGCTGCAGTGACAGAAGCCTCCAGAAGTTGAAATCAGTGAACCCTGGAGAGAGAAAAGACACAGATGGAGCAGCCCGAAACAGAACTAGCAACGAGCGGGGAGAGGGGAGAGATGAGCTCACACCGCTATTATGCTCCTATATGCCTGATTGCTCACAGCTGAGCTCTGGGAGAAAGCCTCAGGAAAAGGTAGAGACAGGCAGAGCCAATATTGTGCCTTGCCACATGGCAGGAGTCCAGGATCACCAGCAGCCAACCTTCGGGGAAAGAGCTTTGTCTGGTGCCTTGATCTGGACATTTTTTCCCAGCCTCAGAACTGTAAGCTTTTTTTTTTTTTTTTTTTTTTTTTAAAGATTTATTTATTTATTTATTCATTTATCCCCCCATTGCTGCTTGTGCTCGCTGTGTCAGCTAACCACGCCGTGCGGGCGGGCTTGCCTTCACCAGGAAGCCCCGGGAACCGAACCCGGGGCCTCCCATATGGAAAACGGGAGCCCTACTGATTGAGCCACAGCCGCTTCCCCGAACTGTAAGCTTTTAACCTAATAAATTCCCATTGTAGAAGCCAACCCATTTCTAGTATATTGCTCCCAGCAGCTTTTAGCAAACTAAAACGAGTAGATACTTCAGTAAATTCACTTTAATCTAGTTGACTATATTAAAAGGACTGGTGAATAATTGAAACTAGAGCTCCTTGGGCTGGAGCAGAAAAAGTATAAGATGAATCTGGAACATTTTGGAGTGCCAGAAAGTAAGAAAGTACTTGAAAGAAGGATGGGGATATAACAAAGGACACAGGAGCCAGCTTGAACATACGGGCCATATCTGGGACAATTTGAGCCACAAAATGATAGTTACAGATTACAAGCCATGGAATAAAATAAGAATCCATTAGTCCATAAATGAATAACAAGGCAGGCGAGTTCCCTGATGTGACAGAATTTACATAAATAATTTCAGATTTAGGTAAGGGCAGTAAAGAAAATAAAACAGGGCAATGTGATGAAGGGTGGTTCATGAGGGCTCCTTTATATTAAGTGGTTAGGGAAGACTTCTCTGAGGAGGTAATGTGTAAGCTGGAATCTAGATAACACAGAAGTGAGTCTTCCATATGAAAATCTGGGAAAAGATTATTCCAAGTTACCAGTGTATCTCAACAGTGTAATAAAATCAGTATTATAATGTGAAATACTTATAAGCATTCTAGAGATGTCTATTTTAACAGTGGGACCTGGGGCAGGAATACAAATGGAGGCCAATCATTACATAAAGCTACATAGTTTAAAATTATACATCAAGCTTACAAAGTTAAAAAACAATTCTCTATCAATCTTGGCAAATAGATCCTTATGAAGACCTGGAAGTCCAAGATCAAATTTAGAATTCTTGGTCTTCTTGGGTTGTTTTAGAACATGGTATTGTGGAGGGAGCCAACCCCTTGCCTGAGTTCTGCTCCTCCCATTCCTTTCCCACCCTTGGCTTTTTGTCCAGCACTTTGACAGACCTCACACATACCTCAAACATACCCGAGGCTCCGTGTCCAACCTACATCTATACCCCCCACAAACAGCCTTGGGTCCGGCATGCACCTAATGGTGGCGTGCTCTGCCTTTGGGAGGACCGACCTGAGGAAGAGGCCCTGGTACTGGGACTCTAAGCCATTTGGTCTGGCAGCTTTATGGTCTCAAGGATCTGGAGCATGGCTTAGAGGGGAATGAGGCACAGGCTCAGGGTGGGCACACTCCTTGGGCCCCATGCACTCTTCAACCAGTAGGGTAGGGCACAACTTAGAGGAAAGCCAAAATGTGTCCCTCTAAACCATAAGCCCTAGAGCTGGGGACCTTCTTACCCAGATTTTGAGTACTACTGATTCTAGATTCCAGGAGCAAAATCTTTTTTTGGCCTAAGGAAAATTATATGACATAGAAGAGATTTTGAAACTGCCTTGTGATGTACTTCTGCAAGGTATGAAAACAAGATGAAAGAGAAGTTATGCATTAAAAAGATTGCTTGACAAAGTAATAATTAGAATCTAGAATATAGATTACCAGGGAACAAGGTGGGGATAGGAAATGGGAAGTTAAGTATTAAAATGTGCAGGGTTCTATTTGGAATGATGGAAATGTTTTTGTAATGGATGAAGGTGATGGTAGTACCACGTTGTGAATGCATTTAACAGCACTGAAATACATGTCTGAATATGATTAAAAGGGGAAATGTTGGATTGTATATATGGTAGCAGAATAAAATTTAAAATAAAATCCAGTGAACTACACTACACAAACAGTGAACCCTAAGTTAAACCATGGACTTTAGTTAATAATACAAGTATAAAAATGTGCTTTCATCAATTATAACAAATGTTTCATACCGGTGCAAGATGTTGGTGGTGGGGTGGTGTACGGGAATCCTGTATTTGATGCATCATTGTTCTGTAAACCCACAACTTCTCTGGAGAAAAAAATAAAAAAGTTGCTTGAACAAAAGAGCCTTAATATACTATGCAGATAACAATATCAGCATTTACTAATGACCAGTGGTTGCTTGCAGAGAAAGCAGTTCTTTTAGTGAAACATTCTGAAGTAACCAAACTGATGTACCTTAGAGCAAGCAAGTATTTCTTACCTATATCTCTTATAAAAGTCCTGTCATTCTACTTTTGAGAAATACTGAAATTGGCATGGATGCAATAAAAGCTGAGATGTATGTGGGAATTCATTACTTTTTTTTTGGTATCTTGAAAGGTGATTACATTGCTCCATTGTCACACATTTAGATCCAAGATTTAAGGAGAAATTTTTCTCAAGGGATTGTGTAAAGCAGGAAGTGCATGTAAAAATAAAAATAAAAAAATAAGGACAAGAGTCTTAGACTCATTTGAAAATATTTAGGAAGTATCATCATCAAGCAGTACACAAAGCTTCAGTTTACAGAATTATTTCAATGAAATTGCATCGTTACTGTTTTAGTTTGCTAAAGGTTGCCAATGCAAAATACCAGAAATAGGTTGGCTTTTATAATGGTAATTAATTAGAGTGAAAACTTACAGTTCTGAGGTGTCTAAATCAAAGTGTCATCAGAGATGCTGTCTCACCAAAGGTCAGTTTCTGGCAAGGCAAAATGGCAGCCAGTGTCTGCTTTCTCTTCCAGTCTCACTTTCTCCACGAGCTCAGCTGTGGGTGATCAGGCATATGGCTTGTCTCTCTCTCCCTGCTTCAGCTTTGGTTACTTCACTGATTCCAGCCTCTGGCCTCTTTCTCCACCTCTTGGGGGGCTTCTCTCTTTCTGCAGCTGCAGACAATCCTGGAGTCCTCTCACACGGCAGGGCAAAAGGGCAGCTCTCTTTCTCTGTTTGTCTCTGTTTTCAGTCCTCGGTTTATATAAAACTCCAGTAAAAGGATTAGGAACCACCCTGGGTCCCACAATCTAACCAAAGGCCCTTAACTGAACGTGATCTAATCAAAAGATCCCTTAACTGAATCTAATCAAATGGTCCCACATTCAATGGGCTTACACATACAGGAATAGGATAGCGTAAGAACATAATAAAACTCAAACCAGGACAATCACTATCAACCAAATCTTCAAACGTAAGAGTTGAAGAGAAATTAAATATTTATCCTAGTCAATTATTATATGAGAAGAAGAAAGCCCTAATAATTTGGTGACACGATCATTCTCAGCAGTACCTAGACTGGAAAAGCTAGCAAAAAACAACAACAACAAAAACAACCACCAAAGATCCTGATTTTCCACTGACTTTATTTAAAAGTAAACATCTATACAGTATTGCTTATATGAAGAATAGTGACCATAGGGTCACTCTAGCAGTTCTCAGCACTGAGAAATTATTTCTAAAAGTTTTAATATTAATTTAAATAAAAATTAAAACCTGATTAAAATTAAGATTTATTATTGTATTCCAGAAATTTGTTATATGTTGGTGACATTTGGTTTCATCTGAATATTGATTTTAACATGTGGCCTTTTGGCATCCAGTGGCTTATATGTCTAGTATACCTCTAGCTTTTAGCTTATAAAACAAAACCCAGAACATTTTACGTAATTTTATTGAGGTTTTGAGAGTTAGTGAAATTATATGCCTGTGTCCCATCTGCCATCTTTTCCTGTGGCCTATATTATAAGAACTAGTGGATCACCTAGATAGAACTCTAACTGAGAGGCTTTTTGGAAGAAGAGAATAAAGAAGAGGTCTTTTTTTTTTTTTTAAATGCCAACATTTGAGGGAGAAGAAAATTATTTGAATAGGCATTAAAAGGTGGCTTTTGTTTCATTTTGTTGAAAAATGAACTCTGGTCTGATAAATATAGTCAAGAATGCACACATTTGAACAACTTAATAACTCTACTAGGAAAATGGAAATTTTGGCCAGCTTACCTCAAAGAAAATATTTCTAAAACCAGCATTCTTGAGCTTTATCCAGCATTTATTTAGATCCCAATAATAGATTAAACAGAGCAATCCATTTTGAAATAGGCCATGCTGTAGGGAATCTGGTTAAAAATGAATGTGCTGCAAATGAAATTCTGTTTAATTTGATCAGTTATTACCATTAAAACTGAATAAAGATGAAATTAATCTTTTTTGTTTTAATTTTTATTTGTTTATCAATGTTATTACACACATAAAGTTTAAATTCAGTTTTTCAAGGCCTGTTTTTTTTTTTTTTTAAAGCAGTTGGGAATGTCTTTAGCCTTCATTTTTTAAAAATAGCTTTGCTCATATAGGATTCTTGATTGACAGTTTTTTCCTTTGAACACTTTGAATATTTTATTCCCCTGCCTTTTGGCCTCCATTGTTTCTGACAATAAGTTCCCTTGTGTTTTAGTTTTCTAGGGTTGCCATAATAAAGCACCACAAATTGGGTGGCTTAAAACAACAGAAATTTATTGTCTCACAATTCTGGAAGCTAGAAGTCCAAAATTAAGGCATTGGCAGGGCCATAATTCTTCTGAAGTCTGTAAGGAAAAGTCTGTTCCATGCCTCTCTCCTGGCTTCTGACAGTGGCTTTGCTGGCAATCCATGGCATTCCCTGCCTTAGTTCTCACATGGTATTCTCCCCTCTGTCTGTGTCCAGTTTTCCCCTTCTGATAAGGACACCAGTTATATTGGGTTAGGGTCTACCCTAATCCAGTTTGACTTCATCTTAACTAATAACGTTTTCAAAAATGTCCAAATAAGGTCACATTCACAGGACTGGAGGTTAGGACTTGAGCATATTTCTTTGGGGAGTAGGGACACAATTCATTCCATAACACCTTGTAAGTTATGAGTCATTTTTCTCTTGCTATTTTCAGATTTTCTCCTTGTTTTGGCTTTCAGCATTTTAACATGATATATCTGTTTGTGGGACTTCTTGCATTTATCCTACTTTGAGTTTGTTGAACTTCCTGAATGTGTAGATTATTGTTTTTTTTTTTAATAAATTTGAGAAGTTTACAGCCTTTATTTCTTTAAATATTTTTTCTGCTCCTTTCTCTCCTCTTTCTGGAATTCCTATTACACATCTGTCGGTGCGCTTAATGGTGTCCCACATTTCTCTAGGGATCTGTTCATTTTCTTCATTCTTTCTACTCCGTGTTCTTTGACTTGCATACTCTATCCATTTATATTCAAGTTCGTAAATTCTTTCTTCTGTCAGTTCAGGTCTACTGCTGAGCCCCTTTAGTGAAATTTTCATCAATTATTGTACTTTTCAACTCCACACTTTCCATTTGGTTCTTTTTAAAAAATAATTTCTGTATTTTTATTGATAGTCTCTATTTGATGTGACATTGCCATCATACCCTCTTTACTTGTTTAATCATGGTTTCCTTTAGTTCTATGAATATATTTATAATGACTACTTCGAAGTCTTTGTCTGTTAAATCTGACATGTGGGTACTCTCACAGGTAGTTACTTTTCCCTTTTTTTTCCCCCTGGGATGGATCATGCTTTCCTGTTTCTTTGAATGACTTGTAATTTTTTGTTGGAAGCTGGACATTTTAGATAATATGTGTGGTAACTCTGGGTCTTCGCCCCTCCCACCCCCCAGAGGGACTTGTTATTGTAATTTGCTTGTTTATTTGTTTAATGATTGGCAGGTTTATTTTAGTGACATCTATTTCCTTTCTACAGTGTAAAGTGTCTGCTGTTGCTCCTCAGAGAGGTGCAGCCTTGGTATGTTCACAGTCACAGACCATGACCAGCTGTCAAGCTCCATTAATTGCCATCTGCTCGTGGTATTATTTTCAGCAATGCTCTGGAGCCTAAATTTCTCTACAGTCCAACCAAATTTGGTCTCCTTTAAAGGAGTATTTTCTGACATCAGTGTTTGCGATTTATTCTGACCCCAGGTGGGTCAAGAAGGAGGCAAGAAAGGTCTTGTGTCTTGTCCCCCATTCCCAAGGATGCCAATACCATACTTATTTTCTCTAACAGGAAATTTTTTGTCAACTTTTTTTTATGTCAATTTTTAAAAATCCTTACTTCTAAATGTCTTTGCTCTATAAAAGCTTATTATTTGTGAATTTATTCATTTTTTCACGTTATACCTTGTTTTAACTTGCTATTTATTATTTATCTTAAATGAAAAGAATTGCAGATTCAGAGACTTCTAGGTCTGGAATGGATTTAGAGATTGTGATCTTTATAATTTATAAATCAATTAATTGAGTAGTTTAAGGTTGCTTTATCAGTCTGGGTTTGGTCAGGAAAACAGAATCCTTATATGTCTTGTGGCAATAAGGAGTCATTTAGAGGAATATGGGCTTACACAAGTGTGGAAGAACTTGGGTATGTGAAGATCTTTGGTAGGAGGACCAGAGAAACAGCATGAAACCCTGGAGCAAGAAAAGAAAGCCTTCCGTGGCAGAGAAGAGGCTGGACACCTATCATTTCTGGCCACCAAGACCTTCCCAAAATAACGGCTTCTGCTTCACTTCTGCCTTCCAAATCTTGTGCAAGTTCCTTTCACTGGCAAACTGTAACCTGAAACTATTAAGAAAGGGGATTTTGAGAAATGTAGCTCTAGGCCTTAGAAGGGAATGATGGTGATCATACAAAGTTAACAATCTAGCACAGTTGTATACTTAATTCTTAGCACTCATTCATTCTATCACTCCCACCTTTTCTGACCTTTTCTTGGACCCTAAATGTCTGTATGTCTCCATTCATCATTAAGGAATCCTGGAGTCTTAAAAGCTTACACTTTCTCATGGAATCACTTTAGATGTTTCCTATAGCTATAGCCTTCTTTCCAAAAGTTACTAACTTCTCTCATACCTATTTCTTGAATTCTAAACCTGAGGTAGGTTCACATTTTAAACATTGCTTCTACTTTATTACTCACTTGAGGAAGGACCCACATTACTTGAGCTACAAACACTGGATTTCATCAATAATTTAGATTTCCAGGCTTGGAAAAATAAATAAATAAATAAATAAATAAATAAATAAATAAATAAATAAATACAGCATATATTCCGAAATGCCGAGAAATCTCGATATTACATTTGCTTGATACTTTGACACCAAAGTCCAGAGTGTGGTTACAGAACTGTTTTCCAAATTGATTGATAGAGGAAATGTTGATGTAATACTTAACCTGATGGTCTGAAGCCAGTGAGCTGAAACTCTTATCTGTCCATAGTTAAACACTACCTCAAAATAAAACCCTTATGTATTTCCTCTCTACCCATTCACCTATAGATTTTTAAAAAACATTTGTGAAACTTCCATGACCAAGCAGATAATGGAAACCTAGTTTAGAATAGTACTTTTAATAGTGATTGTTCATTGCTTTGCAAAATGACTACATTAGAAAAGCTTAGCAGATTTGTATGTACATTTTTTGAATCCTAAGTGGTTGAGAAAATACAATTTAGCTTACATTGCAATTGCAATTGAATAGGTAATATTCTTTTTGGAGAGTATTCTTCCATTAAGCAGAATGGTATATAAATTTTAATAGTGAGGTACATGATCAAAATTCATATGTGAATGGAACAATTTTTTTAGTGCTAACATGGGTGCATTGAGATCCAGGCTTTGGTGTAACCAGATTTAGTCATGACTCAAATATAAATTATACTCTTTTGGATGATTTGTTTATATTTGGGTGTTTTTTTCCCTCAATAATTCTCAATAATGTAAGTTAATTTCATGATGTATAATTAAATATTAGAAGCTCAAAATTATAATTATTTATTTTGGGCTTCAGTACACAAAATTCAGCATTTTAGAATGATACCTTATAATGTTAGTTGTAAAATAACATCAGTAGGTGGGTGGTTTATACCAACTGGTCTACTAGTTTTTGTGAGCTGGTTAATTAAGTAAAAAATAAAACACCTTTTTTCCCCAAAATCTCAAGCAAGCCAAATGTTAGATACAAGACTGGTAATGATGTCAGAATTGTATTTAAAATGCAATGTGAGCTCATCAAATTTACCAAATAATTGTCTTTGGATTTATAACTTCATGAGATGTTTAAACAGAGCACACAGCATGTAGATTATACAGTGAATATGAAAATATACTCCTTAACAGGTAAATATTGGGAAGATGGATTCACCCATTGAAAAGTGGAACTTAATAATTGGCAACTTGGCATTAAAGCAAGTAAGTGACCTGTATTTGTTTATAGATCTTGGGTTAACAGCTTCAGTGATGCTGTTACCCATAAGAATAGAGTAAATTATAGTACTATTAAAGACTGCCATTTAATTGTTTCAGAGGATACCAAAACATAATTTAGTACCTTGAAAAAGTGATGGAATAAATGGACACTCATGACCTCTGAAAGTTATTCTTTCTCTAGAAACCAATCAGGTTCTTCCAACTATGAAAAATGTTAAAATATATAAAATATATTAAAAATATACAAAATGTTTTATATCATAAATGTGTGATAGAGCCAGAACTTTGGTTTAATATCTGTACAAACAAATATTAAGCATTTCATTGCTTAGATGCTGTTTTTCTACTTTGATTTTTTAAGTAAATCATTAAACTGAGATTTTAAAAATATACTATGATCAGATGTTTGTGTGAGTTTTCCTTAATTTCTTAATGTCATTATTGTTAATATAAGCTAACATTTTAAATCATCAATTACATATGCACTAAACTCTGGATTATGTAGAGATTATCTACAGCTCTTTATAATCTCAGGTGAATATCTCTAGCTCCTTTCCGCCTATACTCTCCCATTTTGCGCAACACAAGAGTTCTCTAGCTACCCCTAGTAATTTTCAAGCTAGTGTGAGCCTAGGGAATGCATACTAATTTTAATGTCAGGTCAACTAAGACAATGTTCAAGAGAACATGGTTGCAGGATAGATTATTTCATGTGATAAATTTCAAAGACAAAGAAATAAAGGAATTTTTGGAATATGGGCTTTCTTTGATTATCTGTCAGCTGCTTCTAAGATTGCAGAGTTGGAAATAAAATCTGTTATCTAATCTCCACTCTAACATTAACCAGCTGGATAAATTTAGATAGTTTACCTAACCTTTCTGGGTTTCACTTTCCTCTTCTATTAAATGACAGCATGGCATTAGAGAAATCTTTGCTCTTTTTCAGCTTGAAATTTTAGTAGTTAGGGATAATAATCAAAATATTTAATAACCAATAGGGTATTATAAATTAATATATACATAAAAATTGTAAATATATTCCATTTTATTCTTTAAAGACTCTAAACTCTTACCTTTGATATGAGTTGTAATGCCAATTATTCATCAACTCATTCTCATAACTTCCATCTCAGCTTTCAATTTCTCCTTCACCCTTAGTCTCTACCCTTCCCTTGCTATCCTCTCTCCCTGCAACTATTGGTCAGAATGGGAGCTGGAGTAAGATGCCTGGGGATACACTAATCCTAGTTGCTGTAGCTGGAAGCCTGTGCCTTTGTCTGCCTCACTCTACCAAGGAGGTGTGAGAAACAGGGAACCCCATGCAGGCCAACCAGGAGACAGTTGGTGCCAGCCAGTGAGGCAGCAGTTAGTTGGCACCCATTTACCAGTGGTCAAAGGCTGAAGTGGAAAGAAAAGACAGGGGCCTTCCCCTGAAGCTTCATCTGCTAAAGTTTGTGAAGGAATAGATAAGCATGGGGAGGAGAATGAGGCAGGCTGCCTAAAGCGACTCTGCCTGGAGACTGGTTATTTAGCACAGACGCAGGGAAAGATGGAAAGGACAGAGGGGGCTTACACTGTCACTTGCTGGCATGTGCGCTCTTCTGCTATTAAATGAGGTCCCAGGCAGATTGCCTCCCACAGTTCTCTTCATAATTGTGCAGGGTGACCTCCTCAACCAGTGCATAAATTGTCAAAGCAAAATTCCCCAATAGCATCTGAGGGACCTTACCCTCATCAAAAGGGATATGCTCTGCACCAAATTCTATTTAGCCTAAGGCCCCTGTTAGCCTCCCCAGCTACTTCTTGAACCCAGACTCTGGCCTTCTCTTGGGTCCAATTAGGCATTCCTTTTGCAGGTTTTAGAATAGGGCCTCCTCATCCTAGCCTTGTGCTTCCATTTTCTCCCCAATACCTATAATAAATTAATAGCATGATGTCTGCAGCAGACTTCCTGTGTTCCAGTGTCAAACCAGAGAAAGATTTGGAATCAAAGTGCATTATTAAATAATTTTACTACTTTCACACACTATTATATTACTTACTAACCAAATGAAAATGCTGAAATATTTTAACAATTGGTGCAGCCATAAATGGTGCTTGAAGCTTGAATATCAGCTCTGAATCAACATCATGGGGCTGGAATTCAGGATATCTAGACTCTCTTGATGTGGGTCTTCCATTAATTTACCATATGACCTGATCAGAATACTTCAGGGGCACTGGATCCCAGTACATGGATTGGCTTTAGAGCATCTGTGAGCACCCAGAAATTCTATTCAAAATATTGAGGTCCTCTGTGTCTTCCTAGAGAAATGAATCTCTATTCTATAAAGTTGGCACCAGATTGGAAAGGAGTCCATGACACAAACAGTTAGGAATCAATCAGTGGAATAGATGACTCCCCTAGGGTTTCTTTTAGTTCTAACATTCCATTAATCTAAGAGTTCACAGTCAGTTACTCCTTTTAGTTGTGATTTCTTTGAGTGCTGCTGTGTGACAGCATTGTGAGAATCTCTCCCTGCAATCCATTAGTAATTCACCTCAAATAATTTGCCTCAGAATTGCCCTTTCAAATTTGATATTATCATTTTACAGATTAGGAACCAACATTTTTAAAGCACTAATTACAATTGTGATTATTTGTGAGGTTATTTTATATATATATATAAATATATATATATATTTATTAGAGAAGTTGTGAACTTGCAAAACTATCATGTATAAAGTGCACAATTCCCTCCACCAACACCTTACATTGTTGTGGAACATTTGTTACAGATTATGAGAGAATATCATCAGACTATTACCACTAATTATGGTCTATAACATGTGAAGTTATTTTTTAATGTCTCTTTCCTCACTGACCAAGAACTCCATGAAAGCAAGGAATATATCTATTTTGACCACTATTGCAGCCCAACACCAAGCATAGTGCCTTGTACGTGGTTGATTCTAATAAATAGGTGTGAGGTGAATGAATTTTTAAAAGCTTGCCACAAGATTAAGTGGTAGAGCCAGGAGTCAAACTCAGAAATTGATTATAAAATCCATCTCTTGCCACCACTGCCTGTAGTCAGACTTCAAATTTGTGGATTTGGTACTTTACAGTCTGAAGCCAGAGTTTTCTTAGATGATCTGTGAACTGCATACAGTATCAAAATCACTTCGGGTGGTTGTTAAAAGTTGAGATTCTTGACGGAGGGGGTGTAGCTCAGTGATTGAGTGCCTGCTTTACACGTATGAGGTCCTGGATTCAATCTCTGGTACCTCCTTAAAAAAAAAATTAGATTTCTGGACCCTATTCCATATGTATTGCTACCAGTCCCATAAAGTTTGAGAACTCACTGCCTTAGGGAATATTAAAATTAAATACAGTAGCTTCTTTAAAAAGTAATATAGCTCAATTACCATATGCATACCTTCTTCTGACTTTTTGTTTTGTGGTATTTACATAATGAAATAAAAAATAAATGTGTTTTAAGAATGAATACTTAAATCAGGTGGATTTTATAAATGATTTTTTAGGTTCAGGCAACAGTAGTTGGTTTTCTAGCAGCTGTGGCGGCAATTATATTGGGCTGGATTCCAGAGGGAAAATACTACCTTGATCATTCCATTCTTTTGTGCTCTAGCAGTGTAGCAACTGCCTTCATTGCATCTCTTCTACAAGGTAAGTGAATTCATAGATGTTTATTATATAGTCTTTTATTTTTAATTCATTTGTTTTTCAAGATAATGACTTTTTATTTAAATATTTGTTCATTATAAAAACAATAGAAAAGTTATCTTCAAACTTTAAAAATTATCTTAATTACTACAGTTATATTTATATTCCATTTGTAAACGTTAGCATAGAACAGACTTTCTAAGGTTGTCTCCTGGCCTTAGGTACCCTGGTATAGTTCCCAAACAAGATCAGCAAAATAGCCTAGACATTTATTTGTTTCTGTAAGTTTAATTAATTGAGAAACTCTTTTCTAGAAACCTTGCAGAGCATTTACTGGCTTGTCACTTACGTAACAATGAGTATTCCAGGAATTCCGAGTTTCAAAAGCAGTCCCTTTGTTAAAAGTTTTAAGTTTCAGATTTCAAAAAAATTTCTTCTCTGTTTCTATGGCAATACAAATAAACCATATGCTTAATACAGCATATTGTTGGCTATAGAATTTTAAAGAGCCAGGAGGTTTTAAAAATTAACTACAATAGAATTTCTCGGTTGGGTCATCTTTCTTTATGTTTATTTATTCATATGAATTTTCCAAAATCATAAACACTCGGTTATTTTTATTTTATAATTGCCATCTCACTCTCACATCACTAGCAAAGTTAAAAATGGTATATTCTTTTTTAAAAATATATTTTCTTATTTTTAAAGAAGGTTTAGATTGCATAAATGTTACGTCAAAAATATAGGGGATTCCCATATGCCCCACCCACTTCCCCTCCCACACTTTCCCACATTAACATCTTTCATTAGTGTGGTACATTTATTACAATTGATGAACACTTATGGAAACATTGTTACTAACCATGGAATATAGTTTATATTATAGTTTACACTCTGCCCCACACAATATTATAGGTTTTGACAAAATGTTTAAAGGTCTGTATCCGTTATTGCAATGGTCTGTATCCATTATTGCAATCCCCTCAGAACCTCTGATGGCCACTGCCTTTATATCAATGATACAAGTCCTTCCATTGCTAGAATAATAATAAGTCTATAATAGAATAATAATAAGTCTACTTTAGTCCATTGTTCATTCCCTGATCTTGAGGATTTGGGCATGGTTGATGCCCACTGTGTTTCTAATTGAGAGGGGGCTTAGATCCCATGGGGCAGATGGATGGAACTATCTTGCTTGCAGTTGCAGACATTCTCTGTTCCTTGGGATGGGTGTTGTCCATCTTCATCTCCTTGTTAGTTGTCCTGGGTGAGTCCAGTGAACTGGAGAGTAGGTATTGCAACTCAGCTGAGATTTAGGACTCAACTGGCACATGAACAGACCAAAGATTTAAGTCTCTGGGACATATATTTAACAAGTATAGTGCTAATTATAAGTTCAAATGAAAGGGACAGAAGATGTGTAGGGAAACTATAAATGAGTCTAACTCTGATACACTGGAGAGCATAAATTCCAAAATAAGGCCTACTGACAGAGTGCCAAATTCCTGAGCCTGTCTGCCCTGCTTATAGTGTCAAGATGTCTCTAGAGCCCTCAGGAGCCCCACTATTTAAGGCTCCATTTACTGTGGCAGTCAATGAGATCCTGCTGAGACGGGCATAAGTGGAACTTCTGGAATGACCTCCTGACTCACCTTGAAGTCTCTTAGCCATAAAAACTCATTTGTATTTATTATTTCCCCCTTTTGGTCAAGGTCTTTTACCAGATGCATTGTTAGTTGGTGCTTGGTAATAATCCCTTGGTGCCAGGGAGGCTCATCCCCAGGTAACTCTAAGGCAATATATAATACTGGGCTAAGTTTCAATTTCACAAGAAAACGTTCATAAGTACAATCATCAGTATCAAGGCCATGGCATAATGATTTGTCTTCTTTGCTAGGCACTGCACATGTACTTGGGGGATTCTTGCCGTTCTATGAGAGAATATACCAGGACTCCTCAGGATGGGAATTCAGTATTCTTTCGGTTATTGTGTGAATCTCCACCCACTGAGAAAATACCCCATGACTACTTGAACACACTCATATGCCTTAGAGGCATGTCCCAGGTGCACCCCTCCCCACACATCCCCACATCACAGACATGTGATCCTCCCCTGCCACAGTTGTGAAGACCAAGTACCTTTCTTTCTATTTAGGAGGTACCTGGGATCGAACCGAGTACCTCATACCTAGGAAGCAGGTGCTCAACCGCTTGACCCACATCTGTTCCCCCAAAATGGTAGATTCTTATGCCAGATGATGAAGAAAAGCAAAAGTATTAGCAGTTTGTTTCTTTGGCTCGTTTGCTTCTGCTTTCTGTCTAATTTTCTTTCATTTAAAAGAGTTGTTTAAAATTTTTCATTCTAACATATATTTGTAATCCCTAGGATTTTCAAAAGTATCAAAATTCAGCTTTTAAAATACATTTGTTTAAAGCTTCCTACTTTGAGTAGTGTATATTCCATATTTTATGATTTGACCCTTATGACCACTTTGATGTATGTAAAGCAAATACTATTAACAACAGTTTGTAGGTGAGAAAACTGTGACTCAGACAGGTAAGGTGATTTGTCCAATTTTATCAGCGTGTTACTAGCAGAGTCAGAATTCAGACCCAGGTTTCCTGACTCCCAGCTCTTTCCACTAGACCATGCTGCATGCTAAATATTTGTTTTCAGCTGAAAAGATATAGATGACATTCTGCATCGGAGAACTTTCCATATAGATCTTTATATGTGCTGATTTTGGAAAAAGAATTCGATATGATCACATCGTGATTGATTATTGCATAATAAAAATTTAAAACTTTTCTGTTATTGCCTTTTTACTATGATATTATGGGAAAGGTAAGTCTAGTGTTTGAAAAAGCCTCCAGAATGCAAGATGTGTGGTTGTCTGAGGCAAGACAAAAATCCTACTTGTTGAGAGTAGTGGGAAAAACACTGGAATGGTGACTTAAAAGCTATGGAACCTTAGGCGTGTATTTAAACCTTACTTCTTAGGACCTCACTTTTATATCTATGAAATGGCTATAACAAAAACATCTTTGAGTCTTTCAGTCTAAAAAAGCAGGAGATTTTGTTCATGTTTTTTCTCTATAACTATATTTAGGCTCCTATATTGATTTATGTTTAGCATATATATAAGCAAAACATTTTAAACTTTCTCTACCTTGCATCCTCTTCATGAGTGTGTTAGCACAAGAAAATCTACACAGAAGAGTATGAGTATACATGCTATCATTTTTTCTCCCATTTGTGTGATTCAAGAAAATAAGGATTTAAAGTACAAGTACACAGTCCCATTTTGATCTTCTGTTTTCAAGTTGTAAGAAACTGGATTTAAAGAATATCTTTTACAAGACCTTCTTGTGTCATGGTTTCCAGTGTTCAAAATTTAATTACTTCCCTCTTCTAAATACTTCATCACTTTTAAATAATAACAAGAAGCATGCATTTCTGCTTACGACTATATAAGCAAATCTGTTTTTGTTGGTCTTCTTCCCAGTTGTTACTCATGTAAATCTGACTCACTTTTCTTTGCTGTTACCATATTTTATTTGAGGATTAAAGTAAAAATCTTTGGGTTTCATATGTGAACATATTAAATCTAAGACGTATATGTTCCTAAATTTGAAATTTTAGCTTTAATATGATTTTACAGTAGCATTTCAGGTTTCTAAGGGCAACTTTGAACTTTCAAATCTTCTGTGAACCCCACTCAGAATTTATTGAAAGGCATTTTGCTAAAGCATTAGAGAAAATGTTTTGTTTGCTTTAGTCAGCTTATCTAAGCAATCTAACTGGAAATGATATGCTCTTTGTTTATTCTACATATTAAGTATTTGGGAATTGGTTTTTTTAAAAATCATAGCATAAAAATAATGAACATTCTTTCTTCTAGGAATAATAATGGTTGGGGTTATCGTTGGCTCAAAGAAGACTGGTATAAATCCTGATAATGTTGCTACGCCCATTGCTGCTAGTTTTGGTGACCTTATAACTCTTGCCATATTAGCTTGGATAAGTCAGGGTTTGTACTCCTGTCTTGGTAAGTTGACTTGAAACTAAATATGGTATTTTATTAATTAAATACTTTTGCAATGACACCATGAATTTGCAGAGGCATTCATCCATATTGGTACTGTTATTGAGGCTGATTAAAACAGTAACTACCCTTTGTTGTACACCTACTATTTGATGTGGTTCTCACATATTTTTTCTAAACTTCACAATCACTCTATCTAAGATAAGGATTATTATCTCCAATTTCAGATGATAAAACAGAGGACCTGGAGGTTCTGTATGTTACCCAAGTTTACACAGCTACTGGTATTAAGGGTAAACCCATCATACTCTATGGTTTCTGCCCTTTCCTCATAACATGCTCTCATCTAAGAGTCAAACCTACGGTGTTCTGATATGTCCCTCGAAGAACTAACTGTTCCAGAACTTACGGTCCTGGTAGTACTTAAAATTTAATGACCTTTTTCTGCATCAGAAACCCATAGATATGAGTAGCTTCATGGCAATTAATAAAGAGAAAAATATCACCATGAAAATTAGCCTGAACACTGTGTGAAGTTGGAGTCAGATACATGATTCCTGATAAATAGTGATAAAGTACTTACAGAACATAAAGCAGGATATAATGAACTGTTTTAATGCAAATTTATATCCTGGGACTACTGCTAATGGCAAGTTAATATGATTTGTGAGCATTGGTTTAGTGCTAAAAGTTGGTTGTCTTTTCATTTTTTAAGATGCAAACTTAAAAGAATAAAAAGGCCAGAAACCCATAGTTATATTAGAAAAAAGTAAGATAGGTTATAAGCCAAGCCAGAAGCCAACCAACATTTATTAACATTTCTTCATATATTTTCATAGATTCTGTCAGATTTATGGTATACTTCAAAATAAATCTAAAGGATACTTTGTTTGAAAGACTGAGTCTCAGATATATATTCTTAAACTAAAGAAAGGATTTTAATCTATCAAAGGCAATGATTTTTGGCAATACCAAAAGAAGCTTCATTTAGTATATTAAAAAAATGAGTAGCATAAAAATATTCAATGACTTGATACATATGTCCAAAGAAATATTTTCTCATTTAGAAGTTTAAGATGATATGTAAGGCAATAAATAATTAATGGCTTACATGTAAGAGCTTGTTCCCATGGGTCTTGGCTTTTGGTTGCTGCTGTTGTACAATACACAAAGACTGATATATATTCAAGTATATTCAGTGCCACCCTTCTCTCCCATTCAAACAAAGAACAGAAGATAAGAGTTATATTATTAAAGGGATAACCTCAAATCTATCTTAATTAATTTTGATGGGGTGATAATTGGCCATACTTTTATCCTCTAAATTATTATACAATTTAGAAATAGATGTTGAAGTCAAGGATTGAAATATTAGCTCATGGCTGGTATTAGAGAATATTGCTTAATATTCTTCCCCTACTCCATTACATTCACCCACCCATGCACAGGCATCAGCTGGACAACTCTAGGCCTTGCTCCCCACAGGAACTGCTAACTGTGCTGGAGAAAGGAGAATGTCATCAAAATACTGGGCCCCAAAAGAGAAAGCCAGTAAGGGCATGAGTTAGGCATGCTTAGTGTCCCTTTCCCCAATCTTACCAATTAGATAAGTCTCTCTCACTTTGAGGTAAAGAAGAAGAAAAACATGAAAGGTTTATTCCCAATATTATTAAAAGAACAGAAATCCTAAGGGTCTGGCCAGGAACACTGGGGATGAGGGGTGGGGATGGGGAATTTGGTAGTGGTTCTGGGATGCGTTCCTCTACACATATACATTTAAAAAAAGAAGTATTTGAAAACTTGGGTAATTAAATTATCCTTATGTCATTTGTAACATATTGTAGAGATGCTTGCTAAATACTAGGGTGTCTAGTCAACTGAAGCCACAGTAGTAGAAGGGAATGCCATTGAAGAATGTTATCTTAAAATAAATATGACAGTTGTAATAATAATACAGACTAAGTGGTGTGAGATTCCAGAAGGTGAATCAACTGTTTAAGAAAATAATATGTGCTGACTTTTAAAATTTTGTATTTTAAATTACACAGCTAATAAACTGTCCTTATAGACAACTTTGTCATAAAATGTGTTACCATCTAAAGTTTTAAGTGTTATATAATGATGCATTCATAGTTTAACTCGGCCAAGAAGTTTAAAAATGATATGTCACAGTATCATTCAGTTTTTTTATTATTAAATTTTAAAGTAATAAAATAATTTTTTTATTGTATTCTGCTTAGGCTCTTCTACGCCTTTGAAAATTGACTCAAGGTAATCCAGGGTGAACTAATTAAAACAGGATCTTTGATCCTAAAACAGGTCATCTGACTGATTCCATAGTTAATTTTACAAGTTAAGGTGTTTCTGAAGTGTCAGTGTGTTCAAATTTGTAGACCCTACTAAAGTGTCTGCATTGTGAGCACTAGGGGGCCTCCTAATATCAGTGATATATGCCTAGTATAATTGTATTCTAAATACAAAGATTAGAAACAGGCACGTTTAAATTCCAAGACCCCATTCATCATGCTAAGAAGCCCAGCTCTTGGAATCAAAATTTTAAGTCCTGAACTATATTGGAAACAATTAGCTGTCTTTAGAGATAAAAAGAGGATTTCTTGACAGTGACTGGCTTTGACCTATAATGAAGGCCATGTATTATTTAGCTATCAAAAAACTGGACGTTGAGAAAAATCTCACTTCTCAGAATTTGGGGTATTCTGAATGAATTTGAACAGCCCCCTCATTTTCTGTTAGCTTTATACGTGTTCTAAGACGCACTCTACACTCATTCTACATGCTACCTTTCTTTTGGTCCTGATAAACTTGCTGGTTTACTTGATGTTATGGTTCAAAAATCCTCTACAGTCAAAGTTTCCTGTTTGTCTCCTTGCCACATGTTTTTTTTTCGGAGACGTTTGCTGTCTGGTGAGTCCCGGAGTGAAAGTAACTCCTATCTGGAATCTGAATCCGAAGTAAATATGGAATCCCCCTGCCCTTCCCCTCTCCATTTCTCCAAAAAGAACAAAACAAACAAGCCCAAAGCTTTATTTGCACCTATTGGTTTTAGTTTCTGTAGTCACCCTTGACCTCTATTGCTTAGTGAACAAAGCTTTTAGCCAGGTATATAGTGCCTCTTGGAGTTGGCAGAAACTTACTTTCTTAAGGTCCTCCCTATTCCTCCCTTTCTTGTACCTTTTACTCCAACTCAGATTTTTACTGATTTTTTTCTCTTTGTCTTTCTATGTCACTCCCCTCCCCCACTCTCATCCCATCAAGGCCAGGCAGAATCCTTCTCCTTTGTCCAGGTTGAATTCATAGATTTTCCTAATCTTAGGTGATCTTTTTCTCCTTTGAATTCCTATAGCACTTGGTTGATACCTCTTCTGTGACATAATTTATATTTGGTTGGTCATCATAGCTTTATGTGCAATTACAGTACCTTCTCTTATAAGGTAAAAGCTTCTTGAAGACGAAATTGCGTTATTTATTTATGTAATTTTTTGTAGCACTCTATAGTACCATATATATAATAGATGTTTAATGAATAGTGCTTTACCAAATGTTTTATTTCTTTTAAAAGATTATCTAATTAATGTAAGTAGAAATTATTCAGGAAGTAGTATACGCATGGAAAAGAGAAGATAGACATCTGTTTGAATGATTTTGACACTACTTTTCTAATAGATTGTAACAAAACTTTTGATGAGGACGTAGTATTAGGGAAATACTGGAAGGGTAACTTGCCTAGAGATTAGTATAACTATACAAAAATAAAAATGACAACATATGGCTAGAAAAGATTTATTTCAGATGGAAGTTGAAGAGGAAATAGCTAGTTTAGAGCTAAGCTTTGGATTACAATTTGCTTTGGTGTGGCTTGCAGCGAAACTATAAATGTATTCATTCAGTCATGCTGAAAAAACACATAGTAATCTTTAAAGGCTATTTAAAAGATCTAAAGTTGGGCCAGCAACTGAAATACCTGTACATAATGATTGATGCCCTTTCTTTCTGGTTTGTATAATTTTAAGAGGATTTCAAAAACTCCTTTTCAGTTATTTGTAAGTACATAATTCTTGTATATACATGATGTTTACTGATTTAAAAAATAATTCGCTTTCTTCGTTCTAGGCAAGATCTGAGAAGCAAAATATTGCTTGATTTCTCATTTCCCAAGGTTAACTTTTAAAGATGGCTTAGTTGAAGCTGTAAGAGCAATAGCAATCAGCCGCAGGTTACTTCATTCCTCTGGAGACTGACAAGGATGCCACCTGATTATTTACAGGACATTCTAGAATATCACTGCCTTGCTATGGTGATGTGGGTAGACTCTACATTTATCTTGCATGTCATTCTGCCTCAGAGATTTTTAGTGCTGTATCATCTTAGTTTAGATTGATTCCTAGAATGTTAGTGTACTGAGAAAATTCTGTTGGTTACTACAAAGGGCATTTAGAAAATTGGCTATAACTTACAATGCCAATTACTTTGTTGTTCACATGGAAATAGTTAACATATAAAAGTTGACATTTATAGCAGCTACAAATTTCAGAAGGATATGGAGTGAGAATAATGGATGCTGTTAATGAAATTATATAACAGTAGCTAGAAAATGCCATCAACACTCTAGAAAATGGTAAAAGAGCTATGAATCAGAAAAGATGGCAGTTATATTTGGCAGTTAAGTGGAATCATAGCAACTTGAACCACTTTAATTGTGCTACTCCTCACTTTCCTGTAGTTTGCCTATATTAATGGAAGCTAACATACATGGATGTTTATCAGGCTTAAAATTCCAAAAAGTTTTATATATACCTGTATTAGTTTCCTATTGATGCTATAGCAAATTACCACAAAGTTAATGACTTAAAACAACAAAATTTAACAGTTCTGAGGCCAGAAGTCCAAAATGAGTCTTACAAAACTAAAATCAGAGTGTTGACAGGACTGGTTCCTTCTGGAGATTAAAGGAAAATCTGTTATTTGCATCCTCTGGTGGCTGCTGGAATTCCTTGGCTTGTAGCTGCATCACCCCAATCTTTGCTTCTGTGGTCACATTGCCTGCCTTATCCTCCTCTGTAGTCAAATCTCCCTCTGCCTATCTCATAAAAAGGATACTTGTGATTGCATTTAGGGCTCACCCAGTTAATCCAGGATAATATCCCATCTCATGACACTTGATTTAATTACATCTGCAAAGCCCCTTTTGTCATATAAGGTAATATTCACAGGTTCCATGGATTAGGACATGGATATCTTTGAGGGGCCATTAGTCAGCCTTCCACAATACTCATTATGATATACCCAGAACTAACATTAGGTGATCTTTTCCTCTAAATTGCATAGCATTTAGTTGACAATCTCTTCTATCTACTATTTTAACCAGAATATTTTAAGTGTGTTTCATTTATAAGGAAGAACTTTAACCATTTTCTCTTGCTGATTGTGTCATTAGTTGTTTTCTAAAAGTAATTCTTTTAATTTTATGACATCTGTAAAATACGAATATATACTTAAAAACAAGGAATATTTGTAGCCTGTTCCTTTTTTCTATATTTGTGATTTTTTTCCCCCTAGCTGTCGGAATTGGATTAGAAATTAGCCAGGGAAAAGATAGGAGGGTCCTGTATTATTATACATATGGTCCAGTTTAGAATGGGCATGTTAGATTTGGCAGGAAATTGGAATAGAACCCATTTACATTTTGGAAAATCTTGTTTTATCATGGTTTTCCCATTCTTAAAAAAAACTTTTAAAAAACTTTTTATGTGGCGATAATTTTAAATTTACAGAATTGTTGCAAAAATTAAAATAGTACCCAAAAACACTTGTGCACTCGTTACCCAGATTCACCTAACATTTTACCCCATCTATCTGTTGTTCCCTTCCCCTTTTTTCTATGTGTGTATGTGTGTTCTTTGTCTTTTGTGACATTGACATTTTGAAGAATACAGTCTTCTCTACCCCCCCCCCATTATTGGAATGTTTTTTATTGAGATATAATTCACATACCATATAATTTGCCCTTTTAAAGTATACAGTGTAGTGTGGTGGTTTTTAGTATATTCACAAGATTGCACAACTGTCACTACTATATAGTTCCAGAACGTTTTCTCACCCCCCAGAAGAAAGCCATTAGCAGTCATTCTCCATTCGACCCTTTCCCCAACCTCTGGCAAATCTATTATCTCTATAGATTTGCCTATTCTGTATGTTTTGTATAAACAGAATTATGTAATATATGGTCTTTTATATCTGGCTTCTTTCACTTAGCATAAGATTTTCAAGGTTTATCTATGTTGTCACGTGAATCAACACTGAATAATATTCCATACCAAATATTATTCCATTGTATGGCTGAATAATATTCCATTATATAGATATAACACATTTTGTTTATCCACTCTTCAGTTAAGGAACATTGGGTTGTTTCCACTTCTAGGCTATTATGAATATGGTTGTTATGAACATTTATGTACAAGTTTTTGTGGGAACATGTGTTTTCAGTTCTCTTGGGTATATACCTAGGAGTGGAATTGCTGGGTCATATGGTAACTCAGTGTTTAATATTTTTTTGAGGAACTACCTATTCATTATTTTTATTTTCTTTCCTGAGAAATGTTCTGCCTCTTTGAAAATTCAGGATATTGATTCTGGGATTGGGGTGGTTGGTACTTTTTCTAACTTCAGATCTTCTTTAAGAGATTTAATGTTGAGGATAACTCCTTTAAAGCCTGGCATAGTAGTGCTCCTTATAGAGAATGAAATACTAAGATGATCTGACCTGTAGCAGAATAGTTCTTTTCATTTATGTTTAGCTGGAATTTAATGCTTCTAGTTTCTATCTGATCATATAAGGAGATTGCTGGCAATCTTAGTGGTTTTAGGAGATAAGAATATTTCCTAATTAGGATGTTATTTATCCATATCTAATGGTTTTTGTTTTTTTTTTAACTTTATTTTGTACATTTAATAATTGAAAATATAAACAGTTAAAAACTAAAAAGTAAACACAGATGAATAAATATATACATTTCTCAATTAAATGTAATGGATACATATAATTTTTTTTTAATCAAACAATATATTACACAATATATTTGGTTCATAGTAACGCATTCATACAGTATTTGTCCTTTTGTGTCTGGCTTGCTTCGCTCAACATAATGTCCTCCAGGTTCATCCATGTTGTCGTATGCTTTATGACTTCCTTTCTTCTTACAGCTGCATAATATTCCATCATGTGAATAGACTGCAGTTTGTTTATCCATTCTTCTGCTGATGGACACCTAGGTTGTTTCCAACTTTTGGCAATGGTGAATAATGTTGCTATGACCATCGGTGTGCAGATGTCTGTTCGTGTCACTGCTCTCAGTTCTTCTGGGTATATACCCAGTAGTGGTATTGCAGGGTCACATGGCAAGTCTATATTCAACTTCTTTAGGAACTGCCAAACAGTCCTCCATAGTGGTTGTACCATCCTGCATTCCCACCAACAGTGAAGAAGTGTTCCTATTTCTCCACATCCTCACCAACACTTGTAGTTCTCTGTCTTTTTAATAGTGGCCATTCTGATAGGTATGAAATGATATCTCATTGTAGTTTTGATTTGCATTTCCCTAATCATGAGTGATGTTGAGCATTTCTTCATGTGTTTTTTTTGTCATTTTTATTTCTTCTTCAGAGAAATGTCTATTCAAGTCTTTGGCTCATTTTTTAATTGGGTCATTTGTCTTTTTATTGTTGAGTTGTAACATCTCTTTATATATCCTGGATATTAAACCCTTATCAGATATGTGATTTCCAAATATTTTTTCCCATTGAGTTGGCTGCCTTTTCACCCTTCTGACAAAGTCCTGTGAGGTGCAAAAGTGTTTAATATTGAGGAGGTCCCATTTATCTACTTTTTCTTTTGTTTCACGTGCTTTGGGTATGAGGTCCAAGAAACCACCACCTACTACAAGGTCTTGAAGATATTTCCCTACATTTTCTTCTAGTAGTGTTATGGTACTGCCTTTTATGTTTAGATCTTTGATCCATTTTGAGTTGATTCTTGTACAGGGGGTGAGATAGGGGTCCTCTTTCATTCTTTTGGTTACAGATATCCAGTTCTCCCAACACCATTTGTTGAAGAGACTGTTTTTTTTCCCATTAGCGTGGACTTGGTAGGTTTGTCAAAAACCAGTTGACTGTATATGTGAGGGTATATTTCTGGATTCTCGATTCTATTCCACTGATCGATATGTCTATCTTTATGCCAGTACCATGCTGTTTTGACCACTGTAGCTTTGTAATATGTTTCAAGGTCAGGCAGCAAAATTCCTCCCACATTGCTCTTCTTTTTTAGAATACTTTTGGCTATTCGGGTGCACTTACCCTTCCAGATGAATTTGGTAATTGCCTTCTCTAATTCTGTAAAGTAAGCTGTTGGGATTTTGATTGGTATTGCATTGAATCTATAAATCAGTTTGGGCAAAATTGACATCTTCACGATATTTATTCTTCCAATCCATGAACACGGAATGTCTTTCCATTTGTTTAGGTCTTTTATAATTTCTTTTAGCATTGTTTTGTAGTTTTCTGCATATAGGTCCTGTATTTCTTTGGTTAAATTAACTCCTAGGTATTTGAGTCTTTTTGTTGCTATTGAAAATGGAATTTTCCTCCATATTTCCTCCTCAGATTGTTCAGTACTAGTGTACAAAAACATTACTGATTTTTGCATGTTGATCTTGTATCCTTCCACTTTGCTGAACTCATTTATTAGTTCAGGTAGCTTTGTTGTGGATACTTCAGGATTTTCTAAATACAGGATCATGTCATCCGCACACAGTGAGAGTTTTACTTCCTCTTTTTCTATTTGGACGCCTTTAATTTTTTTGTCTTGTCTAATTGCCCTCGCCAGAACTTCTAGTACAATGTTGAATAACAATGGTGACAGTGGGCATCCTTGTCTTGTTCCTGATCTTAGGGGGAAAGCTTTCAACCTTTCCCCATTGAGTATGATGTTGGCTGTGGGTTTTTCATATATGCCTTTTATCATATTGAGGAATTTTCCTTTTATTCCTATCTTTTGAAGTATTTTTATCAAAAAAGGATGTTGGATTTTGTCGAATGTCTTTTCTGCATCTATTGAGATGATCATGTGGTTGTTTTCCTTCAATTTGTTAATGTGGTGTATTACATTGATTGATTTTCTTATGTTGAACCAGCCTTGCACACCAGGAATAAATCCCACTTGGTTGTGATGTATAAGTCTTTTGATATGCTGTTGGATTCGATTTGCAAGTATTTTGTTGAGAATTTTTGCATCTATGTTCATGAGAGAGATTGGTCTGTAATTTTCTTTTCTTGTGGAATCTTTATCTGGCTTTGGTATTAGGGTGATGTTGGCTTCATAAAATATGTTGGGTAATTTTCCCTCCTCTTCAATTTTTTGGAAGAGTTTAAACAGGATTGGTGTTAATTCTTTTAGAAATGCTTGGTAGAATTCACCTGTGAAGCCATCTGGTCCTGGACTTTTCTTGCTGGGAGATTTTTGATGACGGATTCAATCTCCTTAATTGTGATTGGTTTGTTAAGTTCTTGTATTTCTTGTTGTGTCAGTGTAGGTTGGTTATGAGTTTCTTGAAATTTGTCCATTTCTTCCAGGTTGTCTAGTTTGTTGGTATATAGTTTCTCATAATATCCTCTTATGATTCTTTTTATTTCTGTGAGGTCATTTGTAATTTCCCCCCTTTCATTTCTTTTTTTTTTTTTCCTCCTTTCATTTCTGATTGTATTTATTTGCATCTTCTCTCTTTTTTTCTTTGTTAGTCTAGCGAGGGGTTTGTCAATTTTATTGATCTCAAAGAACCAGCTTTTGGTTTTGTTGATTTTCTCTGTTGTTTTTCTGTTCTCATTTTCATTTATTTCTGCTCTAATCTTTATTATTTCTTTCCTTCTGCTTGCTTTGTGATTGGTTTGCTGTTCTTTTTCTAGTTTCTCAAGTTGTTCAGTTAAATCTTTGAGTTTAGCCTAATGGTTTTAAAAGAAGAACTGGGAATCCATTCAAAAAATAAAGACTTAAAATCTTTTTGAAACTCATGGAGAAAATTAAACTGAATATAGCATTAGTCATAGTCCTTTAAATGGAAGAAAATATTAAAATGAATTTTGCTAGTAGAATTGTGAAAATATGATGGCAAACCTAGACAAAAATCCATGGGAATAAAATTTGTTTGGATATTATTTTCATATCCATAATTTTTTGGTCCTACTTGATAGGAAAAAAATGAGTTTCTATCTAGTTCAAAGATTTTTAGTCATAGGTGAGAAGATCTTTAAATATCTTAAGAAGTGAAAGAAATACAAAACTTCAATCAAAGAGCCTGGGTAGGGTAGGGGTTGCAGAATTCTGTGAGATAAAAAATGTAGTGACATTTAACTTAAAACTATGGCTGTAGGCTATGTGGACTGTGAGATCAACTTTGTCTTTAAGTAATGAAGTTCCTACTATACACAATAAGTATTGGAGTCATTAAGAAGAATCCAGGAATATCTTGGCTGACATCTCTGATAATAAAATCTTTTTTTTTATTATTATTATTATTTTTGTTTTGTTTTGTTTTATTTTTTATTTTTTATTTATTTATTTATTTATTTTTTATAATAAAATCTTGATCAGCTAAAATGGTGTCATCAAAGTGGCTTGGGATGACATGATTGTTTCACTAATTAGTAGGCAACTTTTAACTCCAAGATTTAGAATTAAATATAAATATATTTAAGAATCAAACTCATGGTATTAGTAGTTTTATGCTAAAGAGGCAGTAAGTACATTTTTTATATATATTTATAACTTGGCCCATTAGAGTAACTTATCAATCTACTGATTCCGATTTAAAATTTATGCTCACTTGATATATTCTTGTGACCATTAAATAGAAATTTTGCTAAATTTGCATACAATATGTGAATATTTAACAAAATTTAAGATTCATTTATAAATTTAATTTATTGGATTTATACAGATTTAAGTACTTGGAAACTTTTGTAAAATAGGTGAAATATTTAAAGGTAAATAGAATGTCTTAAGGCTATTAAGTTTGTAAATGGGAGCAAATATTCCAAACCCTTAAAGATCATTTTTGGTTAGATGCTGATCATTGTGAATGTAATGTTAAGCAGTGGAATTTTTTTTTTTTTAATAGAGTGTTGGACTTTATTCTGGTAGACAGTTATTTGTGGATTAGCTTGAACTTTCAAAGTCTTATTTTTCAGCTTTGTTGGGTCAGATCTAGAGCAGGCATTACTCTAGGGCTAGCCCTACTACAAAGTTGTGATGCTTTTTGGTTCTTTCCTGAATGCTCTCAACGTTCAAAGAGGCTTCTCCTCTGTGGCCCATTACATCTTGAATGACCTCCAGCCCTGTGTAAACTCTTGGAATTTTTCAGCTTACAGATCCCTGGTCATTCTTGGCTTATACTTGTGGAGTTTCACCCTAAGCATGTGTGGGTTATTACTCAGTTCTCAAGGCTCTTTGTCTGAGAGATTCTTTTTTCTCCATATTCTATCCTACAAACTCCTGCTGCCTCTGCCTCTTCAAACTCCAGTCATGTCTATTTACATTCCATTGTCCAAAGCAAGACAAATGACCGTGCCCAGAGTCAATGAGGCAGAGAAGTATAATCTCTTTATATGAAAGCATAACAAGAATGGGGAGGGAATGAGTAATTGTGATCAAGTAAGACACTCTACTACAGAGAGGTAAAACAAAGTCCTGGCAACCCATTACTCCAGTGTTTCCCAAATATGGAGATGTTAAGATTGATGGCAATATGAAGATGAGGATGAAGATGATGAAATGATGGTGATGATAGTAAAGTGTTCCATAAATGTTAGCTAAATGCTACGCATTATTCTAATTGACTTACATGTATTAATTCTCTTAAGACATAATAATCCTATGAGATAGGTATTATGATTATTGCCATTTAAAGATAATGAAATTGAAGCTTAAAGTGAAAGTTCTTGTCCAAAGTTGTAATGCTCAGTTGTGAAATTAGGTAGTTGAACTTATGGTTAATAAGTATAACATATGGTTAATATGGTATACTATATTCCATCTTAGCATATTAAAGATTCTGAATAGTGAAGAAATCTTCAGTGAAGAAATCTGTTTAACTTTATTTATTTATTTATTTACTTTTATCCATTTTTACACCCCTTCCCCCTCCCCCCCGTTTTTGCTGTTTCTGTGTCCATTCGCTGGGCAACTCTGTGTCCATTTTCTGCCCTCTCTTCTCATCCTTCTCCTCCTGTCTTCACTGGGATTCAATCCTTGGAATCTCTGATGTAGGAGAGAGGCATCCTGCCCGCGCAAACTTAGTTGCTGGTTTTTCGGTGCGTCTCATCTTGCCTCTCCCTTGTGTCACTCTCCTATTATGTCATCATCTTGCTGTGTGGCTCGCGGGAACTGGTGGTGCGCCCGCGCACAGGGCCTGGCGGCCCACGCACCTTCTATATATTTTTTAAATTTTTACCAGGAGGTCCCGGGGATTGAACCCAGGTCCCTCCATATGGGAGATGGACGCCAACCAGATATAGCCCCCTGCTATATCTCTTAAGGTTGACCAGAGATACCTAGAGTTACAGTCTTTTCCCATACAGGATGGACATATAATAAATCAGGCTTAGTTTATCACCAGCATTCTAAAAACCAGACCTAGGGAGGAAAACGAGGTCTGGGGACACATGCATGGTTTCTAATATAGCGAATGTTTAGCCCACCCTGATTATCACAGAATCAGGACAGTGAGAATATTCGCATGTTTAACTTTATTAAACCCAGTTTTCCCATTAAAAAAAAAAAATTGGAACTCTGTAGGGGTTGGGGGAGTATCTATTATCAATTATTGGACCAATATACCATGAAATGTCTGTACTATAAGATCCCCATGGGCAAATCCAATATCCTAATTGACTTTATAGTTTAAAGTTAAGAGCACTAGCTTTGATGTCAGATAGATGTGTTTTTCTCCCAACTCTGCTTTTCCTTAGCTATGCTCTCAAGCTTTCTCAGCCTATTTCTCATATAATACACATAATGACAGTATCTACCTTATACTTGTGGGACAATTAAATGAGATGACTATAGAAGCATTTATCACAGTGCTTGGTAAATAGTAGGAGCCAAATAAATGTTAGCTTTTATTGTTGCTCTTATTGCCGTTCCTATATAGTTACATAGTTATTTTAATAAGTATTTGTTGATATACTATATTAGTTTTCAGATATATTATTTAATATTTTACCTTATCTACACTTTTAAATTTTGCTGAAATTTATAGAAAATATACAGCATGTTAATATGTTTGATAGCATCATCTCTGGTAAACTTTTAATTATTTAGATTTGCTACATGGAGAGAAGAGAGACTGAAATGTTGTACCTTTTTTTTTTAATTTTAGAGACTTATTACTACATTTCTCCATTAGTTGGTGTCTTTTTCTTGATTCTAACTCCAATCTGGATTATAATAGCTGCCAAACACCCAGCCACAAGGACAGTTCTCTACTCAGGATGGGAGCCTGTCATAACAGCTATGGTTATAAGTAGGTTAGTATTAAAATGTGTGTGTGTATTCCATTTTGCATGTATGTATGTGTATTTTAAACCAAATTAATTGCCCATTTTTATTTCTTGGGTCATTTTATATATCCAGCTCTTTATTATCCTAAGTAATAAGGAATTTAAGTGACAGGAGTTATTAAAATCAGGAGATGTATAGAACCTCCTGTGGCTACCAGTTTCAAACTTATCTCCAACCAAATCTTTACTAGACTGATAAGTAAATTTTGTGTTGTATATCTATATTTGTTTGTTTTAATCTGGCAAGGACATATATTATTTATTTTGAATAGTAAGTTGCTCACATAAGTATCAGAAGCCTTAGAAATGTACATACCATTTGGTTACTTCCACTTCTAAAACTCTGACAGGACTTAAAATATAATTAAGGATGTATGCAAATGATTTAGTTGCGAGAATCCTCATCACAGTGCCGTTTTCGATAACAAAAAAGAGAAAGAGAACTTAAAGATCTGACAATCAGATATCGATCAAATAAATTATGCTATATAATAACTTATGTTACAAAGTGGAGTATTTATTATTCAGACATATCAACCTTTCTATTGCTATGGAAAGATGCTTAATTCACATTTGGTGAAATAAAGCAAGCTAGAAAAGAGTATGAATTTCCTGTTTATCATGGTGGATTGATAACATTTTCATCTATGGGACTCCCGCAAGAAGCAAGCTGATCTGAACCTCAGAACCCCGAAAAGATGAAGGAATTAGAGGCTCTGAGTACTTCAAAAGGCTGAAATAGAAGATTGATTGAAAGTTTAGGTAAGGAGCAATAAGATTCCAAAAGTCTTCCTCTAGCCCGATCACTCAGATGACTGCCCCCTCCCCCTGTAGCAGATGACAAGAATTAACTCTGGAGAGACTAAATCAGAGAGGCTCAGGATTCAGAAACACCTACACAGAAGAGGGTGTAGATTAAACACTGTATGAAAAATTGGAGGATTAAGTGAATCCTACCCACTTCCCCTTCTTTGCTTCAGAATACTGGCAGTCAGGCTTATATTAGATGATTCCTTTCAGAGGAAAAGATTAGATGATTCCTTTCAGAGGAAACTCACTAGCACAAAAGAAAAGACCTGTAGATACTGGCTCTTGTGGGACCTTTAGTGAAAGATCTGTGTGCCGGCCAGATCACCAGATCACGCTGCAGTTTGGCCCACCCGCTGATAGTCTGGGCCCGTGAACACCAAGAGAAAGCTCCAAGTAAGCTTTGCAGTGCTCTTTAAAAGAGGATCAGACACTAAAGGAACACCAGACATTTGATGAAGGCCTCTTATCATGAGAGCCAGAGACAAAAGCAAACAAAAAACAGTAATCCTCAAAGGGATGCAAGGACGTTTGAAAAACCTCAGGAAACTATCATCAGTTTATTTGGATAAATAAGAGAAGCTATGGCATCCATAATATGAGATCAGTATGTTCTAGTAAGAAGGATTTTCAAAATAAGGAAGAAGCCTTGGGAATTTATAAATATATAAATAGCAGAAACAAAATAAAATTTAGTAGAAAGGTTGGAAGATGAAGTTGAGGTACTCTTCTGGAAAGTAGAATAGAAAGCAAACAGGTGGACATTAAGAGGCAAACAGTAAGGAGAGAAAATCATCAAAGAAATAAAAGAAAATTGCCCAGAACTGAAAAACATGAGCTCCAGATTGAAAGAGCCCACTAAGTACCAGAACAATGAGTTAGAGCAGGAGGGAGCCAAATCAAAGCGCATCATCATGAACTCCAAAATCTTCATGAAAGAAAAAAGGAGTTACACATGAAGAATTGGGAATGAGAATGGCATCAAACTTTTCAAAATAGTAACAACAAAAGTGATTTCTTCAAAATTCTTAGGTAAAATTATTTTGAACATAAAATTTAGCTATAGTATCAAAAAGTGTTTAAAGGTAGACTAAAGAAATTTTCAGACATGCAGGATCTCATAAAATGTATTTCCTATATGCCCTTTTGTATAAAACTAATCAAAGATATGGTCTTATCAAAATGAGTAAATAAGTCAATAAAGATGGTGACACAGTAATTAAAAAAAAAAAAAAAATTCTGTGAGAGCATGTATTTCATTTTTCTCTCGTGTAGATTGAATTTTTCCTGGAAGATCCAGGCAGTAGAATCTCATGAAATAGTGGGATTCATAAACAGGATCCCAGAAATTATTGGGACTTGGTCATAGTTCATCAAACAAGATTCAACCTGGGGGTGATTAAAGGAGAGACACAGGATGGCACCTGTACATCTGTCCTAGATATAAACCATCCAGATTGATAGGAGAGCAGCGAGGTTAAGGAGGGATGTCTCTAAGCAAAAAAAGTGGAATTGATTGGTTACATGATTAGTTTGTATTGAGAGACTTTAAGCTTTGTTGCAAATTTGAGGGTAAATTAGTAATAGAGACCTAAAAACTAAGAAAAGAAAAATAAGAGGCAAGGCAAAAAGTACAAATGAGGAAATCTAATAGTATACTTTGTTACTCAACTGTGAATAATTCAGTAGTTAAAATAATATAAACTCTAAATACTCAAATACTATAATCAAAATGGCAGGATGAGGGGAGAAAGGGAATTGTGAAGGACTAAAGTGGAAAGGGGAAGAAGGGAAAGGAGTGGGAGGGAAGGGTAAGAAAGACTAAATCCTCACCTGCCATAGTGGGAAGTCATTAATTTTAATCATTTTCAAAGTAATGCTCCCATAATATGTTAAGCTGTCTTTTGTCTGTTATTTTTTTGAAGTTGAAATAAAGTTTAAAAAATAAAGAAACAGCAGTAAAACATGTTATTTAAAAATATGGAATTAAATGTTGGAAAAAAACAGCTGAAGAAGTTGAAAAGAAATGCCAGTGGAGAGCAGGAACCCCGGGTGGAGATGAAGACTATTATTTTATTATAATCTTTGTGCTACATTCACTTTTAAAATAATGCACATGCTTGTTTGATAAAAATAATTGTTAATAAACGTGAAGAAAACTACTTTTACAATTTGATCTAGGTTTTATTTTTTCAGATAAGCATGATAAAAATGTCTGGAAAGCTACACACGGACACATAATAGCAATTTGTTTCTGAGTGATGTTAACTGTAGGTGATTTTTATTTTCTTCTTTTGTTTGTCTCTCTTCAGTTTTTTCTATAATAAGTTTTATTACCTGGGTAACAAAAATACTTTAAAATGTAATTTAGTAAGAGTTCATGTATGTCTACAGTATAATCTATGTGTTTTGGCAGGGAGATTTATTCTTTGACTCGTAACTTTTTTTTCTGTGAAATGTGTGTCATGTTTTTTAAATTTAGGGCTTGAAATATTAAAGTATTTGTAAGGATGACTATTTTTGGGCTTTATAATGTAAATTTTAAATAGAAACTTAGTAGTTCATAATTCATTAATTTTATTAAATAGTTAAAATATTAAAGATTTAATTACTTTAAACAATTAGGTAGTGGTAAGAGCATGTGATCTGATATTTTGACAATCAGTCCGATTTTGGGATATCATGTGGTTGATTTTTCTATAATGTGGAATGTATTTTATTGGAAGATTTAGACCACAGGAACCCGTGGGATACTGGGACTGGCAATGTTTTATAGTACATAGACCAAGGACTAAAATTAACCAGTTGTTAATGTCTTAGAAACTAAAAATAATCTCCAAGTTCCAGTGAGAGTGTATGACTTACCACTACAAACCACTTGTTATTTTTCCAGACCTATTCTTTTTTTTTTTTTTTTAAGATTTTTTTATTTTTATTTATTCATTTATCCACCCCCCCACCCCCCCCCGCTGCTTGTGCTCGCTGGGAGGCGGCTGTGGCTCAATCAGTAGGGCTCCCGTTTGCCAAGAACCCGGGGCCTCCTGGTGAGGGCAAGCCCGCCCGCACGGCATGGTTGGCAGACCTATATTCTTAAGGTCAGCACTTTCCATGGCTACAACTTATTGTTTTAATTGACCAGGAAAAATACACATCCTAACTGTACTAGTTTTAACACAATAAAAATAGTTCTATTAAGGCCTACCTTTACTTTAAATATGAAAATATACTCTCTTTAAAATATTTTAATTATAAGAGTGATAGATGCACGTAATTAAAAGCATTACTAAATTCAAAAGGATATAAAATAACTGTTAGTTCCCTATCAGTCTCACCCCCTATAGATGGCCATTGTTAATAATAATTTCTTATATGTCCTTCCAGCCATTTTAATACATTTAAAACATGTTTATTTGTTTGTTTGTTTTTTTCCTTTTTTACAAGTAACATATCTTGTAGATCAAAGAACCCTTAAATGTGGGGCTACAGTTTATGCCACATTCTGTTTTCAACATTTACTGTTGATATTGTTTTTGTTTTTGTTTTTAAAGATTTATTTATTTATTTCCACCACCACCCCCATTGTTTTTTGCACTCGCTGTCTACTCTCTGTGTGTTCTTCTGTGTCTACTTGTCTTCTCTTTAGGCGGCACCGGGAACCAATCCTGGGACCTTCTGGAGTGGGAGAGAGGCACTCAATCTCTTGTGCCACCTCAGCTCCCTGGTTTGCTGTGTCTCTTATTGTCTCTCCTCTGTGTCTCTTTTTGGTGTATCATCTTGCTGCACCAGCTCTCCGCTCGAGCCAGCACTCCTGCATGGGCCAGCATTCTGTGTGGGCCAGCTCTCCGCTTGGGCCAGCTCGCCACGTGGGCCAGCTTGCCTTTTTACCAGGAAGCCCCCAGAATCGAACCCTTGGCCTCTTATATGGTGAACGGGAGCCCAATCACTTGAGCCACATCTGTTTCCCTATCATTGGTTTTTACTTTGAATATTTTTCTTTTGACTTTATTTTAAAATATCTAAATATTTTATTTTTCAAGGTAGGGGTGCCTATAGGTATAGAATGTTTTTAAATTAGCACATTTCCTTTCTTATATATATATATTATAAATTGTATAATTTTATATTTTTCAGCATTGGAGGCCTTATTCTGGACACAACTGT
The DNA here is from genome assembly GCA_026826555.1 of Tolypeutes matacus. Classification (NCBI taxonomy): domain Eukaryota; kingdom Metazoa; phylum Chordata; class Mammalia; order Cingulata; family Chlamyphoridae; genus Tolypeutes; species Tolypeutes matacus. The sequence continues at coordinate 1,691,673 of JAKSZT010054303.1, read as the reverse complement.
CTCTGATCCAAACTTGGTTGGGATTGTTGTTTACACACCTGTGATTAATGGTAAGAATTAGACTTAACTATTTTTTGATGATATCAAATCTTTGAACTCTTGGGTAATAATAGGAATCTTAAGGTTCAGATTTAAGGGGTCTAGTCCCCCCATCCTATCCATTATCCCTCAACCCCAGGTTGTTGCTCACAGTTGAAATTATATTTCCTGATTTCAGTATGCATACCACATTTTTAGAAAAGAACTGTTTCTTGATCTTATCACCAGATTATTTTGCGAGTCAAGTATATCTGATTTCTATGGTTAGTGTAACATAATATTTCAGTTGTGTCTTATCATTTTTATCTGCTGTCTTATGTTGTTTTGTTGCTGCTTCTGTCAATTTTCATGGATAAATGGAGTAAACCAGGCTTAAGCATTGCTTACATCAATTCAGTCCCTTAAAACCTAACACCCCTCTGCCAAATATCCCTTTAAAATATGCCTTATATATTTTTTCTCATCTACAAAATGGGAATTATAATACTTAAACTCACAGAGATTTTGCAGGAATTACATTTAATTAGGTAACTTTAATCCAGACCTACTGTCTTTGGGGCTGGCTGTCATTAAGTGGTAGCCAGTTTATACTCGGGTATAGCAAATTGGATTATAGTATAGTCTAGGCCAAAATAATTTAAAAAGTAATTCTACCTGGGAATGGGGTAGGGAAAATATCAGAGTATACTACATATTTAGTATAAATTACTTTTTTGTATTTATATATAAGAAAATATGGTTATATTGAGACAAGTTCTCCAAAATCTAATCTCATTACTAAAATTTCTTCTGAACAGTTTCATTTGTGTGTATCTATAGAATGTTCATGAGCAAAATTCCCTTATAGACCCCTCTCCCAATTTTCTTGGTGCCACCATTCTCCCCATCACCTAGCCTTAAAATCATGAAACCACCTGACTCAACCTATCCCTTCATCCTCTTTGAATGACAATGACCATATCTCGTCTATTTTCCCTTTATCATAATTCACTTGTTCATTTATTTATATTATAAACATGTATCACCATTGTAGTCTGCTAATGTCTCACCCCATTCAAAATAATAGGTAGCTTCCCGTACTGGCTTCTGATTCAGTCCAAATTAAATGTCACTAGATGACTAGTCTTTCTTAAATAGTGATTTTATTACATCCGTTCAAAGATGATGAACTTACAGTGGTTTCCTTGTACCTATCAAATAGTGTTTGAATTCTCCTGCCTGGCTTTTATGGCCCTTTATAGCTGTTGGACTTGATGTTCCCAAAGGATGCTCACAACTTTTTCTTTTATCACTCTAACTAGATTCTTGTATTATGACCCTACATAGATCTTCTAATTTTCACTGCCAGGAATGACTACCACTGTTCAAAGCCTCTCCAGTGAATATTAGTTGCCATTAGAGCCATATTGCACAATATTTCTGTGAGAAGTTTAACTTAAATTATAACAACCCCATTATTAGTAAGATTTTAATGAGTACTTGTATTATCTCACCTTCTGCAAGAAATACTTAGAGCCTCACAATTCTAAAGTCTATGCCCTGGCATTGCATGGTAGTAAAATCTTCTTTGTACCTTGGTAAGTGAAAATTTTAATTGAGTATGAGCCCACTGCATGTCAAATTACACTATTTAAAAACTTTAATTGTGAAGATTCACTCCATGTCCCTCAAAAAAAAAAAGATGAAACTTCTAAGAATTGAATTTTATTTTAAATATTCTGGGGGATGCACCATTTAAAGGAAACCTTTGTTGTTGTTATTGTTAACATCATCATCATTATTTGCTATTAAGTCAGTACCTACTATGTGCCACATAATGTATAGGCTATGTATGTTATCTCATTTAATCCTAACAATAAGATGAATAATTTGTCCGTGGTTGAGTTAGGTTTAAACACAGATTTGCTTGATTGCAAAGCCTGTGATTTTTTTTCCCTTAAAAATAAACAGCCAAAAAAAAAATAGAAAAATAAAAAATAAACAGCTACTAATTTATCTGTTTTATTAGAAATAAAAATATACACATTGTTTAAAGTAAGGTATACCTGTGTTGATATTAGGAAATGTCAGCAATATCAGTAGTTGTGATGAGAAAATCTTTTTTTTTTTTTCATTTTAAAAACAATTTATTGAAGTATATCATTCATACATGAACATACATAAACAATAAGTGTTTAGTAAATATTGTAAACTTATAAAACAAACATGCATAACATCACACATCACCCCACCACAAACACCCTGCATCGTTGCCAAACACTTGTCATCTCCTATACAGGATGGTCATATAACAAGTCAGGCTTGGTTTATCACCAGCATTCTAAAACCCAGACCTAGGGAGAAAAACTAGGTCTGGGGACACATGCATGGTTTCTAATATAATGAATGTTTAGCTTACCCTGATTATCACAAAATCAGGACAGCGAGAATATTTGCACGAGAAAATCTGAACATTTTAATTAATGTCTCAGAAACAGCATTTTTCCAAAGTATATTTCATAGTAACACTAGTTCTGTGAGATGTATGTTAGTAGGTATACCTTGAAAAGTGAGTTCTATGGTCAATTTAGTTTGGGAAACGTTGGGTTAAACAGATTTATTTACTACATGATTTCTTATAGCTGTCATCATGCTTACATATGCTGTGAATATCTCTCCTAGTACTTCTGTTAGCTGGGTGTTGTTATTTCTGGATCTATAATCTTTTAATGTTTCTTTCATACTTTTCATGTCTCTGTCATTTTGGAAATGCATCCTAGGATTTGGTTCCATATCCCAAACTGCCTATTTGCCCTTCAACTGCAGCCACTATTTTATTTAACCCTTCTATTGAGTTTTATTTCTGTAACATATTTTTCATTTCAAAATTCTTTAATTGGCTCTTTTTGAAATGAACTTGTTCATAGATGTATTAGGCTCTCTTATTTCATTGAGTATATTAATTATATTTTTTGGTAAAATGTTTTAAATGAAATATAATGTATATACAATAATGTACTAAACTCACCAAATTTTTGCTAAGTGAATACATTTATGTAATATTATTTGAAATAAAACCTTCTTCTGTATGTAAGAAGCCTTAGGTGCCAGTTCTTCTGTTTTGAATTTGGCATTTCTTTCTCATGATGTTAGTTTACAGTTAGTTTTACTGAAATGTTTGCATCAAACTCATCTTTGTCTTTGACAGGTGTGCCTGTCTTTTGTGCAGGCTTTGTTTATTGTAACCTGCCTCCAGTGGTTTTATAGGAAAGGTGGGATGTGCTGATGGTGGTGGGGAAAAGGAGAAGATGCAGGGACTGAAGGGCTTATTTTCCTGACTTTTTCCATTACAGTTTCCCAACCAATTATCCCAACAATTCTTCCAATAATTGTTACGAGCACTTTATATTCCTGGCATCTGCACTAACCTGGGATCTCTTTTACCTTTGCTAGTCATTCTTATAATTTTGATCCTGCCTGTGTTCTGACTTTCAAGAATTCCTCAAAATTGATGGTAAACCCTAGGATGAGAATAATAGAATTTATATTACCCAAACTTTTTAGTCAAGTAATCACTTTTCCAAGGATCATTTCTTCCATCAAGGAACACATTTTGAGAAATGGACTCTAAAATTTTTCATATTGAATACTTCACATACTAGTTTATTTTGCTTTTAGGCCCCTTTAAAAATACTGTTGAAAGTTTTTGAGGACCCCAGAGAGTTTTTATTGATGTGGAGTTTATCAATTTTTTTTTTAACTTCTGCTCATTGTCTGCTCATTGTGTCTGCTCATTGTCTCTGCTATCTTCTTTAGAAGGCATCAGGAACCGAACCCGGTGCCCAACTGCTTGAGCCACATCGGCTCCCTCCACGTCATGTCTGCTCGTTCGTCAGTACGTTGCGTCAGCTTGTTGAATCAGCTCATTGTGTCTGCTCGTCTTCTTTAGGAGGTACCAGGAACTGAACCCAGGACCTCCTGTGTGGGAGGCAGGTGCCCAACTGCTTGAGCCACATCTGCTCCAAGGTTATATCAATTTTTATTTGCCATATTAGAAATTAAAACTGATAAAATTTTAAAACATTTATTCATTCAAAAATCACAAACCCATTAATATTAACATAAATAACTTATTTTTATGTAATTTAACCATATTTTCCAAAACAAAAAAATTCAGTGAGAAAAGTAGAATCATTTAAATTTTTGCAAAACTCATTAATATCTGGCTTAATAGAAGATAGTTAGTGTATATGTTATTTTAGTTGAAGTATATGAAGAAAATCCAGCCTCACCCAGATATGTAGTTGGAAAAAGGAGTATTTTAATAGTATTTTCAGATAGTTGTGGTTATTCATCTCTGATACCTCACCAAAACTCAACAAATGATAGTATTTTTACAAGTTAGTTTAAATATGGAATATGAAACCTTATTAAAGACTTTTTTAAAATCTATTTTTATGGCACTTTTATACTCTGTTGATTAAAATCCATTGGTCTGTTTTGCACTTTGAGTAGATATTTTTACCCCTGCATTATTTTGACCTCACTGAGTCCCAGGCCTTCCAAGCCAGGCCACACTTTACGAAGCATTGATCTAAAGTTTTTAATATATGTATTTAACTTTTCATGGTCTACTTCCAAAGAGTAATATAGCGCTTTGCATATAGAATAAGAGTCTTATATCAGGAGTGAATTTTTACCCCTCCATTCTTAATGTGCTTTTTTTGTCTTATATTTTACTTATGTTACTTATATGTTCCCATGTATTTACCATTTCCTCACTCTTCTTTCCTTTGTGTATATCCAGGTTTCTATCTAGTATTCTTTTCCTTTTGCCTGAAGTTCCCGTAATGCTTTTGTAGTATAGGTCTGCTGGGTGGTGAATTTTCTCAGTTTTTATCTTAAAAAGTCTTTATTTTCCTCCATTTTTTGAAAGATGTTTTCACTGGGTGTTAAATTCTAGGTTGGCATTTTTTTTCTCTCAGTACTTTAAAGTTGTCACTCCATTGTGTCCTAACTTAAATAGTTTTTGACAAGAAGTCTGTTGATATTTTATTTTTGTTCCTCTGTATGTACTGCATCTTTTTTCTGTCACAAATTTTTAAGATTTTTCTTTTATTAATGGTTTTCAGTATTTGTATTATGGTGTGTCTTGAAGGTTTTCTTTTATTTATTTATTTTTCTGTTCAGAGTTCTTTGGCCTTCTTAGATCAATGGGTTGATAGTTTTCATCAAATTTGAACATTTTCAACTGTCATTTATTTATTTTTTCTATGTCCACTCCTTTCTTTCTGAGATTCCTTTTACACACATATATTAGACTATCTGGTATTGTACCACATATCCCTGATACTCTTTAAATTTTTCCAATCATTTTGCTCCATGTGTTTCATTTTAGATAGATTATTTTGCTTCATCTGCAAGTTCACTGATCTTTCCTACTTTAGTATCTCTTCCTTTGTTTCTCTCATCCAGTAAAATCTTCATTTCAAATATTGTACTTTCTTCTCTATAAGTTCCATTTGGTTCATTTTTCTAGACTTTTATTGTAGTAACATATATACAACTTAAAATTTCCCATTTTAACCATGGTATTAATTATATTCACAGTATTGTGCCACTATTACTAACATCAGTTATCCCCATTTTTTAGCACCTCAAACAGAAACTGTGGACACATTAAGCAGTAACACCCTATCTGGTTCATTTTTATATCTTCAGTTATTCTCTTTACTATGTTCGTGTTTTTCTTTACATGCTTAAACATAATTTTAATAGCCATTTTTAAAACATTTTACTTTGAACCAGTTTTAGTTTGACAGAAAAGTTACAAAAATAGTACAAAGAGTTCTCTTATATCCCTCACTCCATTTTTCCTAATGTTTACATCTTACATAACCATAGTCAATTATCAACAATAGAAAAACACTGGCAAAATGCTATTAATGAAACTAAAAATCTTATTCAAAATTCACCAGTTTTTCTACTAATACTATTTTTCTGTTCTAGGACCCTATCCACACCTTTCCTTTATTTGTTTCTTAGGCCCCTCCAGTATATTTCTCAGTCCCTCCTTGGTTCTGTTACTTTGACACTGTTGTTATAACTATAAATTCAAGCATTTTATCTAAATAATATTTATTGTTTATGAAAAGGGAACTTTTAAAAAATTTCTCAAAGAAAGCATAGGGGAAATCATACTTGGTTGTGAGTAGTAGGTCTTCAGCTCAGGCAACAAAGTCTTTGATGAATCTATCTAATAAAACCTTGTAAAACTGCTATAAATCATAATCACAATATATTCCCATATGTTCATCAACTTACATCATTAAAAAAAGACTTTGATTAGAATGTATATCAGGTAAATATACATGTGGTATTTCCCATAGCTCTGATTTCCCACATATTAAATTGAATATTAATATTCAATTATTGAATTATTTTCAGTAAATAACTGAATTATTGAATTATTTTCAGTAAATTTATTTTCCTATTTCCTAGCTTATGAAACTAAATGGAATATATTCAATGTGTTGTTAAAATACTACCCAGGTTGTCTTTTTTTGCGAGGGGTGGGGTGGGTATAAAATCTGTATGTATGAAGATAGGTATGTTCTTAATGGAAAATAAAAGTATTTATCTAGAAAGCAGTGTGTGATGGCATTGGTGTTTTAGGACTAGGAAGACCCAGGAAGAATGGGATTCTATTAAAAAATATATTTTAATATAAAGACATTGCTTTCTAGAGCTATGTTTTGGAATTCAGAGTAAAGATGAATTGATGACAAATTATTTTAGGAAGATTTTAGGTAGGAATGCCATCTTGTAGGGGGGACTTTTCTATATTTTACCATTTTGGAATAACATTGGGCTTTTGTTGAGGGTTGGAATCCTGTGGTTGTGGTGGGGTAGGGTTCTGTAAGTATGACCTACTGTTCTAAGGACATGTTGATATCTTTTGGAAGCATTAATAACAGATTATGGGCAAATGCTTTATATTCTCTCTTCATCCCATTCAACTATTTGATACTATTTAATATTTCCTTTTGCAACTCTATTCCTTGATTCAAGGACACTATTTTCTCCTAGTTCTCATTCTACTTTTCTGAAAATTCATTATCATTTGCCTTTATTGGTTTCTCTTTTCTACCTAATCTTAAGTATTTGTATTCTTCAGGACTCTGGTCTTGATTATCTTTTGTGTTCTCACTCTTCACCTTCTTTATGAGTGATATTGTTTAGTCCAGATGTTTTCAAATTGTGGACCCCGGATCAGCAATATCATCTGGCCTTGTGCTAGAAATGCACATTCTTAAGCCCTAACTCAGACCTCTTTAATCAGAATTCTGTTGCATGCAAAAGTTTTAGAATCACTTGTCTAACTTAGTCACATGGCTTCACCTTGTTATCTCTAGTCTTGATCCATGTCTTCATTTCTAGATCCATACTTTTAACTGGATATTCCCATATAGAAGACCTAAAGCCCCAAACTCAGCTCATATCTTCTCCCCAAGTCTACTCCATCTTTTGCTTTCCCTGTGTCAGTTCTTTGTGAAAAGAATGCCAAAGTTACTTATTCTCTCTCCCTTATAAGCCCTAGTTCCTAATTTATTATCTGCTCTTGAAATATCTTTTGAATCAGTCTCAACCCTTTATCTCCATTATCCCTGTTTTTGTCCATTATCTCTTACCAGGGTACTTCTCCATAAATTGCTTCTGTCCCTTTTATCATCCAATTTAGCCTATCTATCCTACACATTGCTGCTAGAATTCTCTTCCCAATGAACAAAGCTGATCTTGTCCCTTGTTTGTTTAAAGACTGCAATTTTTGTTTCCTAGAGGAAAAAGTACGAATTATTAAGCATAACATACTAGGCTCAATAGCCCCTAAATTCATCTTCTCTGGTCTCATTTCCACAGCACTCAAAATTTTAGTTTTATTGAATTTTTCATGTTTTCTCAAATATATCTTCATGTGGTTTCTCTATACCTTGCCTTTATACTTGCTGTTCTCTCTGTCTTACACACCTCCACTAACTTTGCAACCTGCTGCCATCCTTCAAGACCCAATTAAAATGTCACCTCTTCTGCAAAGTAGATACAGTTAGTTGCTCTCTTTTCTATGTTTCCACATAGTACACTGTTAGCACTTTTTTTTTTAATAGTATGTATTTATGCTGTATAATAATTTCATTTTTATATGACTCTCTAAATAGTGCCTAGCACATTAGGAATTTGGTAATGGTTGGATGAATAAATGCATAAGTAAAGCACATATTTATCTTTGCTGCAAACTACATGTCACTGAATCTGAGGGAATTTTCTTGTTAAATATCACAACTTAGATCATAACCAAAACATTTCATACTCCTAAGCGGCACCAGTGAGGTACATTTTAAAAAGGCAAAAAATAGAAAAATGGTTCCTGTTGTTTGTATAAAAAATTAGCAATGGCACCAACATTTATTAGTTTCCTTAATAGTTTCTCTTGTGTGTAACTAGAGAAATTGGTTTAAAATTGGTTTCTCAGTACTTTTTCCTCTTCAGTGTGGTCTCTTAGACATCAGTGTGATTAAAACACACACTTTTTAAAAATTAAAACAATCTCTAGCTTTTGTACTTCAATTTTGAGTAAAACTGTGTTCTACTCAATATTCAGTTAACAGGATGTATTTACACTTTGGTAAATTCTGTGTTTTCTTTCTCTGGGGTAGTTATTTTAGAGGTCATAGATTTGAAGAATTTATTTTAATAAAATACATATAGAATCATTGTTAGGTTTTTGCCCCTGGTCCTCTGAAAGTAATTTGTGACATTTTTTATTATATTATTGGGTTGACAATCTATTTTGATATTAGTTTCCATAATTCATATTATTTTATTTGACTGTTACTCTCAACTTATTTTATATAATTATAGAAATGTTATAAATTTTAAACAACATTCAGGGTATGAAAAATGGTTCCAAAAATATATGCTCAAAACAGTTGTTTACAATTACTGTTTGAAAACCAGTATGAGAACAATACATAGTACTTCTGGTTAAGGTGACATTATCTCTACAGCCTGTCCTGAGCACACATTAGTTGGGAATACCTGTGATACAACTTATGTTCTGCCATGTCTTTTTGTTTTGATTTTTAAGTTGGGAATTTTCTTCAATGGTATTAATAATAGACAAGATTTATAGACATTTTATTTAGGTATAATATTAAATTGCCTTGAAAAAGGCAGTGCAAAATATAGAATTAAAGCAGGATGGGGAGATCAGGCTAGAGATACAAAGTTTAGAATTATCTTATGAGAGGATAGTTAGGACGGATTCAAGAATTTAATTTATGAGCTTTTTTGGTATTAAATGGGAAGGTTAGTGAACCAAGGAGTGAATGTTTTGTGAACAGAAGAAGAAAGAGGTGAGCTACATACCAATTGATTAGAAGAGGGATGAGAGCTAAGTTAGTGTAGCTAACGAAGGTGATTTAAAAGGGAACATTCATTCAATTTGAGAGTTCATTCTTTATTGAATGGAGTATTTGACAGATAAACTGCAAGGAATTAAAAGAATAAAACAGCTAAATGAAGGTATAGTCTTACAATAGAATATTATATAATAAAAACAAATTAATTTATCTCACGTAACAAAATGGATGAATCCCAGGGACTTTTTTTTTTTTTTTTTTTTTTACCGGGAGGTCCCGGGGATCGAACCCGGGTCCCTCCATATGGGAGACGGATGCCCAACCAGTTGAGCCACATCCGACCCCCCTAGGAACTTAATGTATGATGAATTATTCCATTTATATAAAGTTCAAAAACAAAGCTCATGCATTGTTTAGGAGTCCATGTAATCTGTGGCAATAATATAGAGGAAAGCAAGAAAATGAAAAATACAAATAAGAATAGTTATTCTGATGGGGAAGGAAGATTATGGAATTGGGAAGGGGCACATAGATACTTCAAATGTAAAGGTAATACTATATTCCTTTTCTTAAACTGGGGAGTGATTACATGGATGTTTGTTATAGTATGATTCTTTATGGAATATGTATAGTTTATAAATATTCTTGTATCTGTCAGATACTTAATAAAAATTAAAATCTTGAAAGTAGCACTTGTAGATTTCTTATTAAATGGTTGACAGTGAAAAGGAGAGAATTAGAATAACACCCATAAGTCTAAATGATAACTTCCAAGTTAGGAAAGGTGTAGGTATGTTTATTGGCAAAGGAAGCAAAGAAATAATAGAGAAGGAAAAATTGAGGATGCGTGAGAGATGGTGAATAATGAAGGAGTAAGTTCCTTGATATGATGGGCTACAAAGTAGATGGAGAAATATTAGCCTTGGAAAGAAAGGATACCCATTATTTTGATGTGGTAAGAAAAGGAGTCCCAAAATAGAGAAAGTGGAAATATAGAAATATGGGGTAGGAGGTTATAGCAGTTTGATATTATTTATGAATTCCAAAAATAGATATTGGATTATGTTTATAAACTGGTTTGTTCCTCTGGGCATATTAGATTCTATTGGATTCAGAGATTTTACTTTTACTTGATTAAATAATGGTTGGGGCTTTGATTGGGCCACGTCAGTCCCCTTGGTGGGTGGGGACTCACAGAGAAACCGCACTGCAATGAAGGGAGGTTGGAGTTTTGAGCTGGAGCCGGGGAAGTAAACACACAGGAAGAGCATAGCAGCTGAGCCGGGAGAGAATCAAGCCCCGGAGAGAGACAAAGCCTAGAGAACCTAATAGTCTACAGCTGACCTAGTAGAGAAAGCAGAGCAGCTGAGCCCAGAGAGAAATAAGCCCTGGGAGAGAGATGAGACCTATCCCAGCCTATAGCTGATACTGGAAGAAGCTGGGACCACAGAGCCTTAAGAGGAAGAGAAGAACCCAGAAAGCCTGAACCCTTGCAGATGTTGGCAGTCATCTTGCTCCAACACATGGCAACAGACTTTGGTGAGGAAAGTAACTTATGCTTTATGACCTGTTAACTGTAAGCTTCTACCCCCAAATAAATACCCTTTATAAAAACCAACAGATTTTTGGTATTTTGCATCAGCACCCCTTTGACTGACTAATACAGAGGTAGAGACTAAGATGAAGGGCTTTCCAACTAAAGCTAAAGTTCCAAGAACGAAGAGAGATTCATTTGTCTGGGATAGTGTTTCCTACTTTTTTCATGTCGTGACACGCATAGAAAATTACGCTAGGATAAAGAAGGCCCCTTGTAACCAGAGACAACCAGCCTGGGGGCTGTGACCACCGGAGGCCTGGCCTGCCCATGCAGGGACCTGAGAGGGTCAGTATCTCCACACACCTCTGACCCATCCAAGGCATTCTTGGGTATGGCTGGGAAGTTCTAATGTAGGCAGTGGTTTCACAACCCCCCCTCCCTTTTTTTCATCATTGCCCCTGAAGGAGCCCTTTTAAACATTTTTTTCCCCTCAATGTATCCTCTCCCCATAAAATTTTAATACCAGAGATATACTGTTTATCTGTTTAAGCATATCTGTGTTTTATCCATAAAATGAGAAGTTTTGTTTTTTTTTTCCTTCAAAGGACCAATTTTTCAGCCCCTTGGGGGTGATATTGCTCTCGTTAAGAATGCGTAATGGGGTGAGGGAAGTAGAAAATTTGGAGGCTTTTCCAGTCATTCATTAGGTTGTCTACAAGACTATTTAGGAAGGAGATGGTAAAGAGTCTTGAATTTGGGACTTGGGGATGAGTGCATATGCCTTTATTTAGATAAAAGAGTCTTCACTATGAGGGGATTACGTGCATTCCTTCTGAAAGGTATAGGAAAATGGGAGATACTTCCCCCGACCGCACTGCATTTTGTGAAACTGAGAAAGTACTTCCTGCATGTGCGTTCTGATAAGGAGTCTTGAAAGAAGGAAAGGTGAAAACACAGAGGTATATAGAGGTGGCTAAAATATGTAGATATATATGGGGAGTGCTCCATCTATTGTGTGGTCAATTATAAATATTTACTTTTTAAGAAAATAAACTTTTACTTTAGGTTCCCTTGAGAATAGCCAAAAGAATTTCTGGCAGACTTTGAGATACATTCTATGGTGTGAGTGCTAACGTTTGCTGGAAACATATATTTCTAAATTTAACAAAACATGAATTTGGATTTTAAAACAACTCCTAGATGAACCTGCTAATAGTTTTAACTATCAAACTTCATAATTATCAACTGAGCTTGCACTAGCATAAGGCACCTAAAATTAGGTATTGTGGCTACTGAGGACTCTCAGCAATTATTTAGTATGTCGACAATCTGTTTTTACTAATGTTATTGATTTATGTGAAACAATCTTTAGATGGTCTCCAGTAGCTTTAAATTTAGTAATGCAGTTAATCTCTGGAGAAGTAAGTAATATGAAAGAAATGCTGATAGATTAGCTCTTAGTAGAAACATAATACATGTATGATAGCAAGAAAGCATTTTTTTTATATTGAAGAAAGTTATTCCAAAGTAATAATTCTGCTGTAGTTTAAAAATCTAGCCAGTAATGATTTTGAGACCATGGGAGGTTAAAACTTTCCCTAATTATGTTGTTTACTTAAAATTTGTATTTGCAGTATCTGGAAAAATTATTCCTAAAGTCTCAATTCATTTTATTTTTAGTTTGGTGCAGTTATAACATCAATTTATCTGTGTTTCCTGGACTACAGGGTAAGGCAGATCAGGGAGTGCAGGGAAGAGGAAGATGATAAATTGATTTTTTATAAGGGCTTTATATATATTATATTAGTCTGTTATATGGTACCAAAGAAATGATAAACATAGTTCTATAGAGTTGTTGTAACAAATTTGTAGTTTTTAGAAAAGAACTGCAGTTAATCATTAGTAGTCTTTTGTTTCTAATTCAATCCAAGGAAAGTCGCAGATAGAGTAGATATTCTCAGGCTTAATAGCTTATGCTTTCTGCATTTTCACTGAAGCATTCCATATTAAATAAAATACCAAATAGAACATTACCCCTAAGAGAAGCCCCAGAGTAAATGAAGAGAAAAAGAAGACTGCCATCCATGCATTCCTGCGGCAAGTTTCTGGTATTGGAAAATGTATGAGTGCAATCGTTTGCTCTGCTTTAAATGTTTTTAACATTAATTCTTCTCCTTTGTGGAGGCCATGCAGCGGAATCTATGGAACCATAATAAGGCTGTTTCTCACTGGTTTACCCCTAGAGCCCCAGTAACTCTTTGTAAAAGTGTTTTGTATTGTATAATATAAATAGCCTTACCTCTTTTAGTTTCTTTTCTTGAATTTGTATATGTTAATTTTGCTTCCAGTGAGAGATGTAAGTCCCTGGCCTTGTTTACATACTATTAGCAAATCAGTATCGACACATGCCAAGTATTTGATGTTCTATTCCAATTGTTTACTTTAAGCTTATATTTATAAAACTTGGAATTTTTATAGTCATCATTAACTTCTAGTGAAAAATTCACTGAGTAGAGAGAAGGTAGTTTAAATGATTATTTAAAATATGGGCACCAATACTGAATTATGTATTTGAATGTGATTAAAAGGTAAAGTTTAGGTTGTATATATGTTACTAGACAAAAATTAAAACATAGGAATGCACAACACAAACAGGATTCCCTGATGTAAACCAGAAACTATAGTTAATAGTATAATTATAATAATATTCATTCATTACTTGTAATAAATGTACCATACCAATGCTAATTGCTAATGGGGTAATACAGATTTTTCTGTAAACCTACAAAAAGGAGAAAAAATGGGGACCAAGTGACTTTTTTTCTTTCTTACTTTTTTTTTTTTTTTTTTTAGCAAAATACTATGTCAATTGAAAAGCAAGACAGTTCCTAGGCATATTCTGACCAATAAATACTCTAGCAAGTTAAGTTTCAGGACCTACAATTAAAACAAATCAGAATCACATTAATTTTATAAATTGTTTATTATTAATAATAATAGTAGTATTTGTTGATCTTTTACCATATTCAAAAACTGTGCTAAGTATCTTTCATGTATACATTATTTTATTTAATTCTTACAGCATCCTTATAAGGTTGATATTAAATTATCCTCATTTTTCAGTTAAAAAAAAACTGAGCTCTAAGATGTTAAGTATCACCAAAGCCACTGCCAGTAAGTGATTGAGTCAGTATTCAAACCCATACGGTCTGAGCTAGAGTCAGAACTCTGCAGAGACTAGAGCTCTGCATTTGTGTGCCTTAATTACTTCACCTAGTCAGTGTGACTTTGTTTCCCTTATAAACACATTTTTTTTAAGGAAATTTCTTTTCCTTTAGAACATTTTTCTGGGATGCATTTTTAAAACATACTTATGATGAACTGCATTTCAAATTATCTTAAGCATTTGCTTTTAATATATTTTTTCTACTAAATGAAATGTGATGAGGAAATATGAAGCTACATTAAGACTGTCATTTTTCAGTTTTAAATGTATGTTTAAATTGCTTTATTTTTGGTGCATTGGCTCAAAAAGAGATCAATTTCTCAGCTTTTTTCTGTTCTCTAGTTAATTTTTTTTTAAGTTTCTCTACTTAAATTTTTTTCTGTGAAAAAAATTAAATTCTTATTTTCACAATTAAAAAAAAAAGCTTTATTAGAATGGAGTTAATGCTAAATCGTCCCTAGGTATTGGGCAATATATAAATAGTAACTGACTTTTAACAAAACCACTCATCCTAGATTTCTGAGCATAATACTTACATGAATCCCAGATAAACTGCTCGGATTTGGAGGCTGCTAGTATACTGCCTCGTGCTGCATCCTGATAATCACATCCTTAATTTCCAAGCAGTGAACTCATCATCTAGCAACAACTGGATATCCTATTACAAAAAATCAAGATAGTCTCACCTCATTTATTTGGGGGAAGAAATCTATCTTGCTTCCAGGTAACTTGGCTTAATAACGGATGATAGCCCTGGCCAAAGTACTGCTGCCTTCTGATTCTCTCTGATATCATTAAAGCTTTTGATTCTAACACCTGATTCAGACATCTTGTTAGAATTCTTTTTTAACTCTTCTTGTTCCAAATGTCCCTCCCCAGTATATTAAGTGTGAACAAACAGAGGTTACAGTCTAGTTGGGAAGAGACAGGCAATAAACTACAAACATAAATAGATAAATAAAAGGGTATGTTAGCA
This sequence comes from Tolypeutes matacus, assembly GCA_026826555.1. Taxonomy (NCBI): domain Eukaryota; kingdom Metazoa; phylum Chordata; class Mammalia; order Cingulata; family Chlamyphoridae; genus Tolypeutes; species Tolypeutes matacus. The sequence goes on along the minus strand of JAKSZT010054303.1, from coordinate 1,676,497 downwards.
GTCTGTACTATGAAAAACCTGGGACAGACTAAGGGGAATTAGGAATGCTAAGGCAGGTGGCTATAATTTTTAATTGGGTGATCCAGGTAAGTTTCATTGATTGATAAATGTGCCCTTAATTTGGGTTTCATTTATTTTTTTATAGCAATCTAAGGATTATAAAGACAATATTTAGAACAGGTAGCTTTAATAGCCATTTTGCAGAGGATGTAGCAAAGGCTCAAAGAGGCCAACTCATGGGATCTGGTAACAAAGCTAGTAAGTGGTAGAGCTAAGACTCAGAATAGGTCTTTGGACTCCAAAACCCTTGTTCTTTCCACTACACTGCACTGTCACTGACTCATGTCTAAAGTATTCCTTTTTGGAAAACAATGTAACAACTGCCTCCTAAGTAAGCCATATGAACTAATTCATCAATTTATGAGAGAGGATTGTTAAAGTCTCTTAAGTACAAATACAAATTTGTCTGTGTATTTCTCCATTCAGATTTATCAGTTTTTATTTTCTCCAATCAGATTTATCAGTATTTTGAAGATCTATTTCTAAGTGCATTCACACTTAGGATTGTTATTTTGTATTATGAATTGAGCTCCCTAAGCCTTTTTAAGTGTTGTTCTTTATCCCTGGTAATACTCCTTGCTGTAATGTCTATTTTTTCTGATATTGGTATAGCCACTCTAGCTTTCTTTTCATTAGTGTTTGCATAGTAATATTGTTTTCCATATTTTTACTTTTAATCTGTGTCCCTTTCACACACACACCCCCCCCCCCGCCTTTTTAAGGAGGTACTGGAGATTGAACCCAGAACCTTGTACATGTGAAGCAGGCACTCAACCACGGAGTTACATTTGCTCCCCACCCCCATTTTTAAATGCATTTTGCACACCTTTTCCAACAGATACTATAACATATCATAGTTATTCTAAAGTTCTTGTCAGATAGTTCCAACACCTGGGTCATCCTTGGGTCTAATTCTGTTGACTTCTTTACTCCCCACAATAGTCTGTTTTCTTTATTGCTTTTTACTGTGCCTTGTAATTTTTGGTTGAGTGATGGACATTATATATAAAAGAACATCAGAGGTTGAGATAAATATTATTTATGCCTAGAAATGGGTAGGCCTTTTCTTCTGTTAGGTCATTAGTGTGGAGGATTCAGTACATCTCATTAGCTGAACTGAGTTTGGTTTTGTAGTTGGTATAGTTACCTTCATTGTAAATGTCTTGTCAGTGGGCTCCTGCTACTTTATGCTTGGTGTGAAGCCTGGAGTGCTTCATGGAAGGGTCATGCAGCATGGAAGGGTTAACTATCTGTGCTCTTCCTTCTCCTTCTGTGATAAATTGGAGATGTTCATTATTCTGTGTGCAAGGCTTGGAGTGGAGTTTGAGGTTCTCTTTCTCAAGCCTCAATCTTAGGCAGTACCTGTGCATTTGGCCCTCAAGGATGGTGCTTTCTCAATATTTCTGCCCTTCTCCCCTTTGGCAGCCAGACTCTGCCCTGTATCTATGGGGCTGGCTTTAAGCAGGAAGGTTTTTTTTAAACTTCCCCAGCAGCCCACAGCTTTTGCTTCTATCTTTCCTCCAGAAACAACTAATCTTTGACTGAAAAAGGAGCCTGAAGTGTTTCTGTTCCTCCCCAAGTAGTGTTTGCTTTCTAGAGTGTTTAAATCTAGAGGGATTTGGAAATGAGTGGGGCTTGCCGGTGGCACATAGATTGGCTCTCTCAAGTCTCCTGCCCTATGCCAATCTGACTCATGAGTGAGTACTGGGTGGAGGTTTATGGAAAGTAGCTGGCAAATGAATGTGGACTCTCTTTGTGTCTGGGTCTTCCATGGATTCTAAAAAAAGTTACTCTAGTCCATACTCAGCATTTAAAATCTGAAAATTTCAGTTTTTTTCTTTCTACTTGCTTTTATGGTAACTGCCTCTTTCTCTAATATTCTGCCAAAGGTGAAAGTTTGGGTGTCCTGCTCTCCTCCAAGTGGTTTACCAACCTTTGGAATTCATTTCACCCCTTAGCATAAACTTCTTCCCCATACTATATTAGAGGATAATTTAGGTTAAAAGATGATTTTATGGAGCTTTGGGTTTTCTCAGTGCCTTATATCAATTTCTTTAGTAACATGAGAATAAAATTATCAAGCCTTACCTGATAAAATAAATACTGCCTATTTTGCTCTCAGTAAGATGAGAACATGAAATATCTTGTTACTTAGTTTTATACCTTGATTGTGATGTTAATTTTTTAAATTTTTTTTTTCCTGGTCTGCTTCCAGAGCAAAGAATGAGTCAGGTTTGAAAAAAAGAATGAATGAATCTTTCATAATAATAATTTTGTGTTTTTGGAATATCTACCTCACTATTAAATAAATCAACATTTCAGAAGAAACCTTTTTTTTCTCTCTCTTATTGGCCCAGGATATGAAATATGAGGATTACTACTTTGCCTTTCCTTGTGTTTCAGGTATTGGTGGTAATTTGGTGGCCATTCAGGCTAGCAGGATTTCTACCTACCTCCATTTACATAGCATTCCAGGAGAATTACCTGATGAACCTAAAGGTTGTTACTACCCATTCAAAACTTTTTTTGGTCCAGGTATGTGTTTGTGGTTTTTTTCATATTTTATATGGGAGCTATTACTATCTGAGATTATCGGCAGGCAACATTTGTCAAATTATTCTTCTTTTTGTGAGTGTTATACAACTTTTCTATTTCTGAGAGTTTACTTAGTGAACAAAAAGTCATTTATATTAATTCTGCAGCTATTGAGGAAATTCTCTTTTTCTCTCTCTCCCTGGGATATCTTATTTATAAGTCAGGAAAGAGGAACCTTATGTACACAGGAAAGCATTTCTAGATGATTTAGGGAGATAGATCTACTGTCTTTGTATATTAAACTTGCCGACTTTCTAAATGTAGACACTTGACCCAAAACAAATAGGATAAGAGGGGATTACCTTAGTTATAAGAAACAGTTCATGTAAACTAGGCTTGTGGTTACCAAAAACTAAGACCACAGTTTCTAAACCTCACAAATCATCTTTTTTTTTAACCTCATGAAAATAAATGTGATTATTGACATTTGAATGAAGATCAGAAATGCCCAGGCTTGTCCTGTGAGTGATATAACTCTAAAGGAATAATAAATAATAAAAATGAAACATTCCAACACTTTAAGAACGTTATATTTTCTCTTCTGCTCCCTCTGTTTTTGTAGTGGATATTAAAGTCTGACCAATGTTCTTCATAACAAGCTTTTATTCAATCACCTTTAATTATATAATATATAATAAATAGTGGGAATTTTAAAGAATTAAGTGAATTGTAAATAGTTTAAACTTAATTTTAGCAATTGAATTTTATGTGACACTACGCAGTATAGTAATTAGAAAATAATCCTCAAATTTAATAGCTGTGACTTATTAACCAAAATATGGTTTTAATAACATTTAAATTTTATATTTATATTACAGGAGTAAATAATAAGTCTGCCCAAGTTCTACTGCTTTTAGTGATTCCTGGACATTTAATTTTCCTGTACACTATTCATTTGATGAAAAGTGGTCATACATCTTTAACTGTAATCTTCATTGTGGTATACTTATTTGCTGCTGTGTTACAGGTAAGAGTTCAAAACCTCTTGGAATCTCTTTTATGATCAGATTGCTGTAAGAATTTAACTATATATACCTAAGGGCACATGGCTTATTTTAACATTTCAAAAATCAACTACATGCCATCATATTGGTTTGATCTTAAAACCGATAAACTCAGATTTAATATAATCTGGTAAATGGAACTTTTGAATTAACTCACTTCAAATTGTAGTTAGCAATTAAGAGAAAGTCTGGTTTTAATTGAACTTGAAAATGAATATTCATGGAGTCATCAAAGAAGGTCATTAATGTTACTAATACTTAATATTTACATTAACGTGATCCTCAAATTTTATCTAATTATGGATTTACAGACAGTACAGTCCAAATATTTTAGAGGAAGAACTGATTCAAATATAGATCCCACTTTCATGTATCTTTGGTCTCATAAGAGCAATGAGACCTAATAATACATTATTAATTTACATAATACATTATGCTTTACAGGGTACTTTTAAATACAGTCTTTAACTTAATTCTCTCAACTACCATGTGAGAGATATATACCCTCCCCAATTTACAATCTGTAAATTTACAATTTACAGGGAGGTAACTGAGGAGCAAGAACTTTTAAAAAGATTAGTTAGAAGATGAAAAGTAGAAAGTGCCTGGTGAACAGATGAGAGTTCAGAGAAAGAAATTTCTTCCACCCAGAGGAAACAGGGAAGATGATCCTATCTCTTAAGACTGACTCTTCGCTCACTTATCCATGCCTTGTACCAGAGCTAACACAGAGAAATGCGCTGGGAGCAGTTCATGCAGTTTTTCCTTAGGTCCAGTCCATTTTCACTCTCAATTTTTTTTCTTTTTGTCAAAGTTATATATGAATATAGTTGAATCAGTAGTTTTACAAGGCTTGTTAAGAAAGTTCTTTTCCACGCCCATCTCCAAGTTCACACTCCCTACAAGCAAATCTTTTATCTATTTCTTTTAGTATTTACTTCTATATCTCTGAATAACATATTTGCCCTCTTAAATTTTAGACATTATTAATAACGGAAGATGAAAATTTAGCTTGCTTTCATTTACTGCCAGTACCACCCCACAACTCCTAAACCCCTCTTTCTCCTAGTAGAATTGTGTCTCAGTTTTGGCTAGATCAATATTCTGTTTATATTAAGATTACATGTAGAAATGGGGTTAGGGAGTAGCTATGGAGACATTGTTTTAGTCCCAAAGAGCTGTGTTGATGATGATGACGATGATGATGATAATTAAATTAGCTGATATCTGTAGTGCTTCCTCTATAACCACCCTGTTCTAAATGCTTTATACATATTGATTCAGTTAATTCTCACAAAAACCCTGTGAACTTTGTCTTTTAATGCAAATCATTGACTTTCAAAGTGGAGTGCATGCAGGACAATGCATTGTAAGAAGAAAGGATGAAACCTTCTGTTTATATATTTTTACCCCTTTTATTTAAAATGTCCATTTTATTCTAGTAGTAAGCATAATATATTAGTACAATGTTAAAAAAGTATACTCAAATATTTTACACAGATAAGGCTGCATAATCTAGAACTTCTAAATATTACCGAGTTAAAGCACAGAGGTAAGAAAGCATAGAGCTTGTGCCAGAAAGAGAATGTAATTCATTTATAGAAATAAAGAGGTAGTAGACAACTAAGGTTGAGAAGGTAAATTAGGGCTGGAATGTAGAAAGGTCTTAAGTACCTGGCAAGGGTGATTAGAACCTATTCTTAAAATTACAAAAACCCTTACCACCTGATTGAGATTTTAAACTTTTGTGTTTTGCTTTATCGTACCTTAATTTTATTAAAGTTACCTATCAAATCATCCATTCATTTATTCGTTCGGTAAACCTTCATTCTACTAGATGCATGGATAGAGTCAAAATCACAGGATGAATAAATTCAGACCCTATCCTCAAGGATTTATAATCTGGAGAAAACATGACTATATGAACAAATAATTATATTATAATGTAATATAATATAAATGCTGGGTATAGCAATGTATAAAGTGCTCTCAGAGTTTGGAAGAGAAAGCAACTAACTCTACCTGAGGAGTAATAGTTTTCTACTGTTCATTAGGGACAAAAGTTATTTCAAATGCTTTTTTACTACTTGCTACTTTCATTATTATATTTATTATAATTTATGTTTTCCATGTATGTAAGTATGAAAATGGTGCATTCCTCAGTCCCATGGCAAATATTCAGAGACTATTCTTTGGTCTGTTGATAAATATGACATTTACAGCACATGTTCCTATTTGCAGCTTTGCAACTCTACCTCTTAACCTCATAGATTGATTTGATATTATGTTTATGGTTCTACTAACTTACTAACATGTCTCACTTCACTTAAGTCAATGAAGGATTATTTTTTTTTTTTTAGAAAAGCAAAAATATTTTACTAAAACATACACTTTATAGAAATTTCCAGACAAGCCATACAAAATACAAAATGGTCACAAACTTTCTTTTTTTTTTTTTCAAATGACAGGAGGATTCTACACTTGACAGCAAAATCACAATGTTTTTAGTGAGGGCTGTGATGTTTTGTTAATGTTCCCATTTTGGTTCAAACAATCGAGTGTGTCCATCTACAATGTCTAAATAAAGTTAGACTTGGCCAGAGGGTGTATTCTAAAGAACAACTGATTAGCTGCTTTTAACCAGTGCATTTAATTAGATCACCATAAAAAGGGGGTAAAGAAGCTCATAAAATTAAATAAAACTGCATCCCTCCTCAAAAATAAAAATAAAGAGAAACACCCACCCAGCTGCAGCTAACCTTGACAATGACCTTCATTCACAGTGCTTTTATACTTAAACTATGATGGGGGAGTGAATAAAAGCAGGAGAGGGGCCACTGCTATTAAATGTTTTGCAACAATCCAGATGATACTTCTAGCCTCTGCTCATGCTTTACAACAGTGAATCAGGACAAGACATAGATTTGTTAATGTGCATTTAATCACCAAAGAACTGAAGATGCCTGGGCTTTTATTCTGTAATGTTTCTAAGACTGTGTCCATTAAATGCAAACAAAAAAAGGAAGAAGTCTTGGCAGAACAGGAGAAGTGATGCACACCTGAGTGATCAGATCAATTTAAACATTGTTCATGGCATATAGCCTAGTCCACGCTCTAGTTGTTTCTATGGTTTGGTCTTCTTTGTTCTTTCACTGCTTTGCTACATCATTTGCTAATGGATCATCTGGATTGGGTGCACTTAACAAAGCCTGGATCGATAGCAGAACTGGGCGAATCTGCAAGTGCTGGAGACCACTTATCTTTCAAAATACCTAAACATATTCTTCCCAACTTGTCTACATTAAGGTGATAAATTTTGGTCATGAAACATACTTTGGGAACTTCCATTGGGTATTATTCTTCTGAACGGAATAATTCAAGTTTAAAAGTCCCTCCCTCAAAGGAGGAATCTTTGGCACCATCAGTGTTCACATGAAAATAACAGGCGCTGCTCTCATCTGGTTCTGCTTAGAACCGGGATCTGGTTCTGCCAGCAAACACTCGGTTTCCTTGATAATCCTGTGAGGCAACCCAGCCATCTATTTTGTCAGATCCCGAGTTTGGCCTCTGGTCTCCAGGTCAATGAAGGATCTAAGTAATTTTTCTGAATCTAAATAATTAGATTTCAACCTATACTCATACCTATATGTTTAATCTCTGACCAAAATCTTCACCACTGAAGATAAAAAAAACTGGAGTTGAGGAAAGAGTCTTTCTTAATCTCTCTGTGTCTCAGTTACCCCTCTCTGCAAAATAAGAGGAATAGTAATACCTACTTCAAAAGCTGTTTTGAGGATTAAATGCATTAATTATATAAAGCTTGCTATGCAGTAGGTGCCATTGAAGTGTTAGCTACTGTTATTACTGTTGTTGCTAAACATAGAATTATAAATGGTGAGCCATTGATCTCTGCGTGACAATTGGAAAACATCTTTATCTTATACTGTTGATTGAATTTTCTTATGTGTTTGATGACTTTGGTTTTTATGGTTTTTAGTTTTTATTATTTACCCTGGAATCACAAATCTGTCAGTATAGATCTCTGCATTTTGCAACCTGCCATTGTACGTTACTCCATTTGAACAGCTTGGAATTAGATTGTAGATTCTCAAATCAAATCTTTGTGCTCTGACACTAACATAACACACATACACATGCACACACCCACATACCTCTTTGGAGACTGAAGTTGTTATAAAAGATCTTGATCTTTCTCTGCCTCAATCAACCAATCCAAAGATGGACAGAGTAAAGAAGTAACTTGAAAGCAAAGATTCCTTGACCACTAAGACTCTTCTTTTGTTCTTTACTTGATTGGTTTCCCTTTTTTTTTGATCTGGGTTAAATTTATATTCAACACCTTGGTTTAAATCCCAGTTTTTACTCAAATATTTCAGTCCACACCACTCTTCCCATCTCTAAACTATATTTGGTTGAATATTACTTAGTAAGGTTTTCTAATGCATGTCTAATTTCTAGTGCATGTTTAATCCTTCTGGATTCCTCTCACCCTGAGGGTAAAGACCATGCCTTTAACTTTTGATATTCCCCACAGGACATTATATAGTGATGGTTTGAATGCTTGGATTTCACTCTCTTCCTAGACTAATTCCCCAACCAGCTTAATGAAGGAAATCTGTTTGAAGGAAACTTGATATTGTTTAGACTTCTTATTTTTACATTTTATATAAATGGAATCATACAATATGTAGTGCTTTGTGTCTGGTTTCTTTCACTTGGCATACTTTTTTTTTTGCCCAATATTAACAACTTGTAACGTTAACATAAATAACATTTGTTCAGTTTTAAAGAAAGTCTTATATATGCAATATTACCCATATTCATATTTCACACAAGGTTTTACTATGCTATACAGTCCCATGTTACATTTTTTTAGCTTTCTTTCTAAAATAATATACATAACCTTAGACTTTCTCTTTCAACCACTATGATACACATACAATAGTACTGCTAGTTTCAAACGCTGTGATGTGCTTTCACGTATTCTATTCATTTCCAAAGATTAACATACAACCTTTTCACCAATTCTGTACAAGTTAACCCTCAGCTTTCCATTCTCTACCCTCATTCTAGTTTCTGGTGACCCATATTCTAGTTATTAACTCCATGAGTTTACACAATATATTTAGTTCATAATAGTGCAATCATACAGTATTTGCCTTTTGTGTCTGGCTTGCTCCACTCAACATAGTGTCCTCCAGGTTCATCCATGTTGTCATATGCCTCACGATTTCATTTCTTCTTACTGCTGCATAATATTCCATTGTGTGTATACACCACAGTTTGTTTCTCCATTCATCAGTTGATGGACACCTGGGTTGTTTCCATCTCTTGGCAATTGTGAATAACACCACTATGAACATTGGTGTGCAGATGTCTGTTAGTGTCACTGCCCTCAGTTCTGGGTATATATCTAGTAGTGGTATTGCCGGGTCATGTGGCAAGTCTATATTCAACTTCTTTAGGAATTGCCAAACAGCCCTCCACAGTGGCTGTACTATTATACATTCCCACCAACTGTGAATAAGTATTCCTATCTTTCCACATCTTCTCCAACACTTGTAGTTTTCTGGGTTGGACTTCTTATAATGGCACAGTAATTATTGTTTTGCCAGAAGCCACTCAGATGCCATCTCTTCCTGGAAGCCTTTCTTCAATATCTAATTTGCTTTAAGTGCCCTTTCCTTTGTTCCCGTCATATCCTGTGAATACCTTTATCCCAGCTTTTCCCATATTTTATCGACATGATCTGTTTATATATCTGTTTTACCCATTGTAGAGACAGAATTTTTGTTTTACTCATTTTTGTATATCCAGCAGCTAAAACTGTCCCTAGTGCTCAATTAATATTGGCTAAAGTAAATAAGAGTATCTTGCCTACTCTGCCTCCTCATTCAGTAGAAGGAGGAGAAAAGTTTGCAACTGTACTTAGAAATTCCAGAAAAACTAAAACATCTAAATTTTCTTCTTCTTGCTTTCAATATGCACCAGTTTCTTCTCTTTCACTAATATAAGTATTCATAATAAAATAATAAAAAACAATGAAAAATAAACCACAAAACCCTACAAATTCTAACAATGCTCATTCAAAATCATGAGTTTTCACTGAAATGTTTAGAGATGGAATTACATGATATCTAGGAAAAGGCAAAGAATATAGATGAAAGAAGATCGGTCATGAGTTGCTTACTGATGAAACCAAGTGATGATACATGAGTGTGGGCTGAGGTTAATTTATGTTATTTCGTTTATTTGTATATATGTTTTAACATATCCATAATAAGTTTTAAAAGTAAGATTTTATCCCAGATGTTAGCATAGGATGTTTTTCAGAGCATATCAGCTACTTTTGGTGCTGTTTCTTCCTCAAGCAAAAACTAGAAAGTCAACTTGATTTTGAAATTCTGTTTGGAACTTGGAATGCTTGATCATTTTCTTATTTTGCCCTTGGCAAACACTCTCTCCAGTTTTAAAACTATTTTTTAACTAAAAAAATCTAATATGTCACAAATCATATTGTTTGAGGGTACTTATTATGTATCTTACAAATAGAACGATCCTGATAAATGTGTTTGTATTATATGAAGTTAAAGCCACTGACCCAGTTAGCAGGATGTGTTGGATGTGTTCTTGGAATGTATCAAGGCCCGTGTATTGTGCTGAAGACATTCATATTTGGTACACCACCCAGTAAAGTTGCATTTTGAGGGTTTGTTTTTCAATACTAACGATGGGTTGGCACCAAACTAACCATCCAGTATTATCCATTATATCTTTCTGTCATCAGTGAACATTAATAAGACTGCTTGCTGTGGTTAAGGGCCCAGTTGTTGGCTTTAGAACAGAATTTTCCTCTATGTCACATGAGCCCATTGGACATACAGCTTTGACATTGTAGGACCACTGTCCTTTCTTCTATAAACTTAGAGAGGATTAGGTTCTTTTTCCATAATAGTGATTTCCCCTGCCTTCTCATCTTACTTATTCAGATGCTCTGTCGACTTGCTTTGAGATATCAGAAGCATAATATGGAATTCTAAGCTGTGATGGACCTTGTTGGCATTCCTTCTAAGAAGTACAGAAGAGAATCTTACTATATCTTCAGGGTTTTCTCCCTCTTATTCATGTTCCTCCCTATGGTGTTTTTCAAGGACATGGTACCCTGACAGCATAATAAACCTGAGAAGGTACAAGGATAATTATCAATAAAATAAGCAGACTGACAATATCTTGAACACAGAAGGAACAGCAGTACATCATGGTTCCTTTCTCTATTTAATGTAAAGCCCCTACTAGTTCCTCTTTGTGTTAGAAATCCTGAATATTCTTCTTTTGTTTGTGAAAAGACAAAAGCATACATTTTGGATAACATTCCCTACAAGACACAAAAGGATTGCCCTAGACAAAATGAAAGAGAGAGGGGAAAAAGAAAGGACTGAAATTAGTCATGAGTGGTATCAAATGTGAATAAATCTGTTACTATACAAGTCTCATTTTTGTAATTCACTGTTTCACTCATTTCATTAAAAAACAAAACAAATCCTACTATTACCATTTTTATTATAGATACATATGAAATATACTAATATTTTTTTCTGCTATAAAATATCTCAATGGGTAAAGAGAATTAAGGCTTTTCTATTCCCAAATACCTATTGAATTCCAACAAAGGGTCTGTTAATGTAATTGATGAACAATGAATTAAAACCATTTTTAATTCCCTATTTTAGGCACTGATTGCTTCATACAGCAAATTAGAGTATTTAGAACACTATTAAAATTCTAATAGCACCGAAGTTCATAAGAAATCTATTATGGAAGTTCGGTTGTAGAAAACCTTGCCCTTGGCTATATCTGTATTTTCATGTAGAGAGACAAAATGTTTCCTTTAAGTAGTAGAATGACAATAAACTCTCAATAAGTTGAGAATTGTAAATATCAGGATTTTATCAAGTACATCTTGTGCGCCAAGTACTGTGCTAGTCAATGTGCAAAAGAAATAGAAGATATTGTCCCTGATCTGAAGGATCTTCTCTTGGTTGTGGGAGATTAGGCTTTAATGCATGAAACAACTGGGAAACAGCCCAAGACTTACCTCCTTACAGCGACATAGTCTTCTTCCTGTGTAATATCACAATCAATTTAATTTTGTGCCTATGCCTGGCTTTCATTAACTAAAATTGCTTTAATAGATTAGGATCGCAGAAGAAAATATTTATGAACCAGACCTTCTCTCATCACTTAAGAAGAAATTTAAGCTGTGGAAATAACGTCTTAATTTGATAATAAAATTTTAACATGGTATAAAGTGAAGTAAAATTTTGATTAGTAGTATAATATTGAATTTTATATCAATTGCCACATGATAAAATTTGCCTCAGCACAGTGGCTTTGAGCCTTAGAAACTCTCCCTCCCACCCATAGCTAATATAAGAAGGGATTACCTAGAGCAGGAATGGCATATACAGAGGACAAAGGACAGAAAAGGGAAGATAAGCCCTAATGTGCAGAGCATTGTGGGGAGATCACAGGGCTCTTTGGAGTTAGACCTGTGTCTGAATCTCTGCTCTGCTACTTATTTTGTGACCTTAGTCAAGTTTCTTAACTTCCTTGAGTTTTATTTTTTTCCCTACCTCAGAGGACGGTAATGAGAACTAAGGTTGTATATAAAGTACTTGGTAGAGTCCTTAGAACAGTTTCCAATCATGGTAGTAGCTGCAGTTTATTCTCATTGTTGTCACCAGCATCATTCTTTTTCTTTCCCTCATTATGAGAGCTGGTTATTCAGTGTCCCAAGACCTGAATCACTCACCTCCCCTTTGGCTTCTGTTCTTTACCACGGAACTCTTTTCTTGCTCTTCTGATGAGTGTCCTAAGCTTCAAATACCATCCTTTCACTGCTTACTTCTAAATTGATATCTCCAGTCTGAACTCTTACTCTACAACTCCAGTTAGATGTCCAAACCTAAATTATTTATTTCCTCATAACCTTTCTCATTTCAGTGGTGGTGTTAGATAAGAAATCACAAGGCGGTTCAGTGAAAAGGGAAATAGGCCAGGCTTTGGTTATGCAAGCAATGATACCCTAAACCTCTCAGCCCTCAGCTCCTGACCACATAAAGTCTCTCTGAGATGGGAATAGCTTTTCCGACATAGACTTCACATCTCATTGGTATGTTTGTACTGTTTGTGCCCCAAATCCTGGCCATGGTAGCCACCACCATTATCTTGCTACTGGTGAGTCCATGCAGTATTTTATAGGAAGACTCCTGATTTAGGAATAAGGATTTCTGAGTTCCTGATTCTGATTCCTTAATAATCCTGTGACTTTGACTAAGTCACAGCACTGCTACATATCTTGAGCTTCCTTACCTATAACATAAGTGTGAAGATACTATCACTAAGGTAACCATATAATTTTATTTCAAACCTGGACATTTTTGAGAATGAAAGGATGAGCTGTTACTAATTAATTAGGGTGACAAGCATAAACCATTACTATCCTGGGCAGTAGGATAATATCACTCAAAAAATCCCTTTCTGTATTCATGATCTATGAGTTCTCACTACTACAGCAATGATGGTTTGTTACAAAAGCATTGTTGTACATTATTAATAATATATATGTTAACATTAAAATAATTTGGTAATTAAAACAGTATATTAATAGTAAAATAATATAATTACTGCTAAAGCAATATTAAGTTATATTGGCTTTATGAGTTATTTAGAGAAGCCAGACAATACATAAAATTTGTTTTCCTAAAAAATTGTAATCCAAGTCCAAATAGCCAAGTTTGAATTGGACTGTTTTAATTAGATACTATCTATTTTTTAATTTGTTTGACCAAAACCAATTCTCTTTATGGTCTCAGGTGGACTCTGTGCTTCCAATATCTCTGTAACTTACCTATAAGACTATATTCACCTGTTTCTGCATAATTTGACTTATTTTATACTGTTCGGTTATATTTCCTCTTGGTCTGTGACTTCTGAGAGGAAAATAGTATTGGACTTATATGAAAGCGATTTCATCTCTTTATCACCTAAGTTGTTCCTTCTGAAAATTTTCAACCCCTGATAGTACCTTTATTGAGGTTTAATGATCTGAACCATTTTTCCAACATATGTAAGAATTTAAACAATAATAAGCAGATACTTATATAGTGTTTGCCTTTTTGACCCATGCACTGTTCCAGGCACTTTGCATATTCACTCATTTAGCACTCACAACAATACAATGAGGCAAGTTCTACTTTTCCTTCCCATTTATAGATGAGGCCCCTGACATACAGAGAGTTAAATGACTTGTCCAAGTTCACACAGCAAGATGGAGGCTAGCTCCAGAGTGCACACTCCTAACCATTATGTTTTACAAGAATAAATGTTACATTTTATTTTGTCCTTAGTAAGGGTTATAGTGTTAGGATGCCAACTGTTAGAGGCTTAAAGCCATCTCTTCCCTCTGGTTTCATTAGATCTTCACATTTCTTCCAGCCAGGCATTTTGCCTCAGAAGAGTATTCATTCAAAGAATTTACACAGAATATTTGCCTACTAAAGTCAGGTAGGAATCAAGTCAAGAACATAAATGTGTCAGGAGTGTTCTGAGAGGAAGACAAAGTGCCATGAAAGTTCAATAGTTCATAGAATTTTTTCTATGTGGGGGGAGGTTTTATGGTGAATAGGATTTTGCTTTGTGGAATTCATAGAAAATGCCATTTCAGCAAAAGTGAATAGCATGAAGTAAATGAGAAATTTCAGGGTATTTACAGAAAATAGCAAGAAATTTCCTAGACTTTTGAAAGGATAATGGAAAATAAAGTTGAAAATCACAGGTTGTGGCAAAATCAGGAAGAATCCTGAAGTCTAGACTAAAGAGTTTAGTTTATTCTGTAGAATAGCAATTTTCAGCCTTTTTCCCATTCTCAACAAACTTGAGAGATCTGGTATGTTCCTCTGCTGCAATGTAGCATAGCATGAAAGGCTTGGGCTCTGGCTTCCATCACTCACTACTGGTGTCAGCTTAGGCAAAGTAACCTCGCAGTGACTGTTTTCTCATTTGTAAAAAGTGGCCAAGAGTAATGCATGCCTCCTGGTACATTTATAAAGATTAAGTGAGATAATGCATGTGCATTGCTATTATTGTCACCATTATTGTTTTATTATTTTAATATCATCATCATCATCAGTAGCTATGGATCAGTTACTAGGGCAATGAGTCTCTGAGAGTTGGAGTAGGGGGTGATCAATACCTAGAGAATCTAATGGTTCAGACACTCCACAACATTCCTCACAGTCACTCTTATAAATGAAGAATGTGCATGGCTATAATGGGAATCCAGGCATAACCACATGGACAAGGTGTTTAGCTTATCCTTGAGCAAGTTACTCGATTCCTTGGGGTCTCTTTCTTCTTGCATATAAAACTCCTTGCACAGTAGTTATAATGTTTAAGTACTCATCACATAGTAGGTTCTTATCAAATAGTGTTGTAGTAGTAGTAGTAGTACCACGCTAACTCAAATCCTATTCCCCATTGGCATTTCAAAGGAAAGAACTAAGCAAGGGGGGATAACAGGTTGGCTATTCTCACTCACATTCTCTTCTCCCTTCTCAGCATTTGCCACCAGATTCCAACTGGAAAGTAAGAATCTCTCCATTCCTTCTATGTGACTGTTCTACCTTGTCTCTTAAATGGTTTCTTTCTCTTAGCTGAGTGGAGGGAGAAGTGTGAAGAGAATGCTAAAGGATATGTGAAGAGAGAACATGCATTTCCTAGAATTTTTTTTTTCTAGTTGTAAAAATATCTGTTTTAACTTTTGGGAGCTGATTAATATAACTGTATCACTTTAAGGTAGGAAGTTGAAGCCGGTGAATCTTTGAGATTCCTTTTTAACCTTGCGATTGTGTTTTTGTGATAAAATAGTGTGATTATACTAGTATAGCCTGGGTCGTAGGGTCTTAAAGTTAAAATACTCTCCTAAATCCATATTTATGATTAATTCTTTAGATAGATGTGCTTGGGCTCCAGACCAGTAATGCAAGAAGATGAGAATGACTGTCTGCCTTATTGGAGGCACAGCATACTAGAACCCTGTATAGCAAGGCATTGAGAAAGGGAGTTCTTTTCAATCTGGTCAAGCCTGATGAAGATGAAGGTAGGCCCAGAGGAGCTGAGCCATCTTTTCTCAAATGTTCTGTTTAGGAAAGTACTGCCTGTGCACCGAGTCCTGCTGAGGTTGCAGACATGACAGGAATTTTCCCATCATCCACAAAAAATCTTATAACTATGTGAAAGCACTTAATTGAAAAGTATAAAAATCATTAATCAGGAAATTTGCCAAAATAAACTCTTGACCCCAGAATATTTGCCCCCAAAATACTGACCTGAATGATTCCATATTTAAATTTTAATTGCTTTTTAAAAATGAATGTTTAGCACCATACTACATTTATATTTTAAAGCTAAATGTTCATGTTAGCTCAGCATAGTAAAGCTATTCTAAATTGTTACTGTTGTACCATCTGGGGAAGTGGGTTAAAGCAAAAAGTTCCTAAAGATCTTTGCATTTATTAAAAGGGAAGTTTAAAGTGTATCAAAGGATCATCATGAGACCATCACTCAGTGTCTAAAATAAAAAGACATAGTTGAACTTATTGCTTACTATTGTAAGGGAGCTGTGCTGGGGTCTGGCACAAAATCTTTCCAAGGAGGGCAAATTATTTATACAGGGGTTTACAGAAGCATGGAGTTCAAGGATAGAGACTTTCAAAGGCACAAGTGGGTTGATGTTATCTGTAGAAGTGTGGTTACTTGCGTGTGACTGTTATTTGGTTGGCCTCAGAGGTATGTTTATTGGAATGAATTTGGTCCTAATTGACTTCCTCCTTCAGAAGCAAGGGGCCGTCATTGATTGTTGGCTTCTAAAGCATGTTCAATGAGGCAAGTTGTTTATTGATTGAATTTAAAACCAATTCTGGTGGGTATTTGTTACCATGGCTAGAGAACAACTAGTTTTTTCCTAGGATTGTGGGAACTTTTTTTATTCTCAGTCTCCACTTTTGTTCTTCACTCAGCCAAAGCTGCAGGAGAGACCATTTAGAATTGTCCAGAACTTCACAACTGTTGATTCTCCTTGAAGATGAGGTTTCATTCGTGGAGATCTGATTTTCAGTTTGTGTCAGCATGATTTCATTTTTTTGTCCTTAAATCATCTGTTTAATCATCTGCTGGGATAGTAGCTATTGTAAAAGCATTGGAGAGTCTGGAGGATAAACATTAAATGACTGTGAGAAAGACAAGAATAATTAGAAGTATTATAAGAAGGAACTAGAAGACACTTCACAACAATAACCCAAGATTTTTCAAGCCCAATAAAGTAAACAATCCTCAGTGATTTTCTAGGAAGCCAGGGTGCATTTTCTTTTAGCATAGATATAGATTATTTTACTTCCTCTGTAATGTTAATTCATATATAACAGGAAGTGTTAACAATGGTGCAGACTCTCTGCTGGTTGGCCAAAGAAAATCCAAAACTATTCTATGATCTACAACTCTAACTATTATCTGTTAACCATGATTATTTGGCTTAAAGAAATTAAACTTTGCCCCTAAGACAAGGACTGTGCTAATTACTATGTCAGCCAAAGTAAGGGATGGATTTTTGTTGACAGCCTTAAGTTGTCAAGCTCCTGTTGATGGGATATGAATATACCACAATTGATTATCTGCTTCCCTGTTGAAGAACATTTGATTTGTTTCCATTTTAGGCTATTATGAATGAAACTGCTGTGAACATTCATGTGCAAGTCTTTGTATAGACATATTTTCATTTCTCTTGGGTAAATACCCAGGACAAGACTCACTGAGTGTTAGGGAAGTGCATGTTAAACTTTAAAAGAAACTGCCAAGCTTTTTTCCAAAGTGACTACTCCATTTTGCATTCTCACCAGCAATTATGAGTATCTTCTTTGCCACAGGGCTGACAATGCAAAGAACCAGAAATGGGTTGGCTTTTATAATGGGGATTTTAGTTAGGGTAAAAGCTTTCAGTTCCGAGGCCATGAACTGTCCAAATCAAAGCACCATCAGAGATACTTTCTCACCATAGTCAGCTACTGGTGATCCTGGTGTCCTGCCACGTGGCAAAGATGGTGGCTGATCTCTGCCCAGGTCCCTGCCTTCCCCTCCAGAACCTACCATCTCCCAGTGCTTAGCTGTGGGCAACCAGGCATAAGGCTTGTTTCTTTCCAGGCCTTCTCTCTCAGTCTCAGCTGCTCTGCTTTCTTCCTGAGTTCAGCTGTGACTAACAGGCATCTGGTTCATCTCTTCAGCCTTGAGCTGCTCCGTGGGCCCAGCCTCTTGGGAGCTTCGTGCTTAAGCTTTGGCTGCTAGTGATTTTCAAGTCCTCTCTCACATGGCAGGATCCCTTTTCCTGTGTGTCTCTTCCTCTGTGTCTCTGTTTATATAAGTCCAATCAAAAGGGCCCCACACCTACAAGAATGGATTATTCAAGAACATAATCTTTTTCTTTTTGGTATTCATAAAATAACTTTAGGAAGCAGATGTAGCTCAAGTGGTTGAGTGCCTGGTTCTCACTCACAAGGTCCTGGTACCCTCCTATAAATAAATAAATAAATAAATGAATGAATGAATGAATGAATGAATAAATAAATTTCAGGCTGTCACAAATGAGAATTTCAGTTGCTCCACAACTTTCTTATCACTTTGTATTGTCAGTCTTTTTACCTTTAGCCATTCTAGTGGGTAAAGGTGGTATCATGGTGATAATAATTTGCATTTCCCCGATGACTCATGGTATTGAGTATCTTTTCATGGGTTTATTGACCATTCATGTGTCTTCTTTTGTGAAGTTTAAATCTTTGCCCATTTTAAAAATTGGGTTAGCTTGTTATTGTTGAGTTGTAAGAGTTCTTTATATATTCTGGATACAAGTCCTTTGTCAGATATATGTATTGGAAATATTATCTCCCAGTCTGTGGACTGGCTTTTCATTTTCTTAACCATGTATTTTGAAAAGCAGTTTTCATTTTAATGAAGTTCAGTTTATCAACTTTTTATTTTATGGTTAATGCTTTTTGTGTTCTAAGAAATCTTTTCCCATCCCAAGGTTGTGAGGGTTTTCTCCTATATTTTCATTTAGAAATTTTCTAATTTTAGCTTTTATTTAGGTCTAATTCATTTTGAGTTATTTTTTTTGTATGGCATTGAAATAATCATTGAAGTTCATTTTGATTATTTGTTTCTCAAATGGGTCTAGATGTTCCAGCAACATTTTTGGAAAGACTATCTTTTCCCCCTTGAATTTTCCTTGATTTCTTTGTCAAAAACCAATTTACTGTGTATGTGTGGGTCTATTTCTAGACTATTCTATTCCATTAATGTATGTGTCTATACTTATTACACTGTTTTGTTTTGAGTCTTAACATGTTCTTTATTTTATTTTATTTTTTTAAAAAGCCATTCTACACGTCTTTTTCATTGCACTCTTCTTTATGTAGGTTTTGGTTCTCTTATATGTGTATTTATATTTTCACAGATATAAAGTGTTGAATAACCCCTGTTCCTGTCAACTGTGCCCCCTATTCTCTACTGTCAACACAGAGTTCTTAGTGTGCTTGCATTTCAAAAACAGCAGTAATCATATTATGAATCTTTATGTGATACTGTTTTATTGAAGTCCAAACTGATTATGTCTGGGTCTTTATGCTTGTCACATTTCATAGCTGCTTTCTCCAAGATGATAATTAGACTAATGAAGTATCACCCTTCCTTTTATACGTCCAACTCTGGTTCTGCTTTTCTCCATATTCTCGCTTCATTAACGACTTTAGATGCTTACATATAAAGAAAAGATCTATTTTCCAGGTTTCAAATTTTCTCAATTATTTCTTTAATCCTTTCTATCCCCTCCCATTAAAATGATTATCTTTTCGGGGTTTATTTACTTTTCAGAGGGCAAAGAGGGAACACCTAAGCCTTTCAGAACCTGATTCTGGTGATTGCATCTTTCCCTAACATGTTATAGATATTCAGAGCTAAGATATTACTTAGCATGTAACAGAAAATCAATAAATGTTTATTTTCTATAGTTGCTTATATTTGCTTTACTCCCAATTTCTTTTTTCCCCCTTCTTACAAAGATTATGAAATAAGAAGCACCTTATTTAGTTTGAATTTTTCCTTGATTTTTAGGTTGTCATTTTCTAATGTCAAGTTACCCATCATTGGTTCTTTGCATTATTGGAACAGAATGACATAGTCCAATGAGAGAGTGATCAATGCAGGCTTCATGGGACAAGGATTAATGAATGCCCTCCACCAAAAATTATATTTCCTTAAAAATTTAAATATTGAACAGATAAACAGCAAAGATATGCTCAAGGTATAAAGAAGAATAATACAGCAAACACCAGTACACTCAGATCAACTCAAAGGGTATAACACTACCCTTGTACCTATAACCTTTTGAAGCTACCTATACTTTCCCTGCCCCAAAGGAAACTACTCATTCCAAATTGTATGGATATCAATCCCTTGCTTTTCTTTATGATTTTACTGCGTATATTTGTATCCTGAAGTAATATATATTTTAGTTTAGCATGTTTTTGAAATTTATAAAAATGGAATCATACTGAATATATGCTTATGAGATTCTTCTTTTGCTCAACAAAGTATAACCATTCATATTACTGCTACATAGTATCCCATTGTATGAATATTACATAATTTATTCATCCATTCTTCTCTTAATGGACTTTTAGAACGTTGCTTCTAGTTTTTTTTTGTTGTTGTTGTTTTTTTTGCTATTATAAATCAAGGCAATGAATATTCTTGTGTATGTCCCCTGGAACACATTTTAAGAGTTTCTTTGGAGTAAAAGGTCTTAACCATGTTTGTGCCTTGGACTCTTTTGGCAGTTTGAAGGATATTATAGGCTCCATCTCAAAATAAGATTTTAAAATGCATGCAATAAAGCACGTAGGCTTAAAATTATTATTAGATTCAACAGGCATAAAATTACTTTTCAATCTTTTAATAAATATAATCAGAACAAACATAGGGGAATAGAATTACAAAAAACTTACACATTGTTCATTAAAAGTTCTTGTATAGATAATTAATATAAAGAATCACTATTACACTTTTTGTCTTTCTACTTTGGAACTAAACAAAAAGTTCCAAGTGAAATAGCAATTCCCCACATTAAATGCCTGTGTGTACCCTTTGAACAAAAACCAAGGATATAAATATTTAAAGTGTTTGATGTAACAAATGACTTTCCTTCTTACTTGTTAATTTATCTAATCTACTGCAAGACTACCCATAGATACAATCTATATGTAAATCTGTTTCTATGTATTGTTTCAATGACAATCACAGTAGAGAAACTAGTCTCCCAGAGGTATGTTGATGGGAGTGGAGGAAGATATTTGAAAGCATTTCAGCACACTCATGGTAATCATCTTTAACTGTGTATTAGTCAGCCAAAGGGGTGCTGATGCAAAGTACCAGAAATCTATTGGCTTTTATAAAGAGTATTTATTTGGGGTAAAAACTTATAGTTACAAGGCCTTGAAGAGTCCAACTCAAGGTTGCTCCTTCACCAAAGCCAGTTGGCACCTGTTGAAGCAAGATGAGTGCTGATCTCTGCCTGGTCTCTCCTTCTGGGGCTTCCTCTTAAGGTTTAGGCTCTGTGGTCCCAGGCTCTTCCCAATCTCAGCTGTAAACTGGCATAGGGCTTGTCTCTCAGGGCTTCCTATATCCAGTTTCTGGCATAGGGCTCATTTCTTTCCAGGCCTTCTCAGTGGCTCAGCTGTTCTTTTCTCTTTAGTCATAAACTATCAGTCAAATGACTCATCTCTCCCCGGGGCTTTAGCTGTTTGAGCCTTCTTCATATCACAGGACAAAGTTCTCTTCTCTGGCATCTGTGGAACTCCCTCTCTTCCTCTTGTGTCTTCTTGAGTGAGTGTCCATTTATATCAACCCACCAAGGGCACAGGAACTCAACCCTGATGCCCTACTGAGATGGTCAAATCAAAACCCTAATCTTAACAGGTAATTTAATCAAAGACATCTCAGGTGAATCTAGTACAATCGAAGGGGATCACACCAAGAGGAACAGACCAGTTTACAAACGTAATCCTTCTCTTCTTGGGGATTCACAAAAATAATCTCAAACTGCTACAAACTGTTATCTAAAATGAAACATATTTTCAAAATTCATCCTGAACTCTTCATCAGTAGCCAGTTCCAACTTATATGTCCCACAAGTTCTGGTTAAATTGAATATAGTTTTGATGAAAAAATAGATTCTGGGTCAATGAGTTTCCTGAGTGTTGATCTTCTTTAGAAACAAAATAAAATTCAAAATATTCTATCAAATAATTAGAGGTTCAGTTACAACTCTTTGTAGATGTGTAATACTGAGTTCATTATTTGTTTCATTGATAACTGCTAAATTAAGGAACATGACATAATAATCTGTAGAAACTTTGTTCTTTCAAGTTTCTAACTTTTGTCTTCACCTTTTGATACCATCTGCCATTGAAAAACATGTTGCATTTTTTCTTTGCAGGAGATCTTTGCAGGAGATTAATAAGATAATTTTAAAAATCCCCCAGATAATAGACAAATATGCAAGTCTGATTACGCAGGTCACATTTCTAAAAAATTGATACCAAACTTTTTTCTTATTTTCCAGAAGCACTAAAAACTTGTACTGTAATTCATTCTTTTTTATTATTCTTTAAATCTAATTCACAAACCATAAAATTCACATTTTCAAAGTGTACAATTCAATAGTTTTTAGTATACTCACAAGGTCGTACAACTATTGCCACTACCTGATTCTAAAACATTTTCATCATACCACAAAGAAATCCTGTACCCATTAGCAGTCATCCCTCATCTCCCCCACTCTCAGTATAGATTAGCCTTTTCTGGACATTCCATATAAATGAAATGATGGAATA
This sequence comes from Tolypeutes matacus, assembly GCA_026826555.1. Classification (NCBI taxonomy): domain Eukaryota; kingdom Metazoa; phylum Chordata; class Mammalia; order Cingulata; family Chlamyphoridae; genus Tolypeutes; species Tolypeutes matacus. The sequence continues at coordinate 1,653,819 of JAKSZT010054303.1, read as the reverse complement.
TGTGGTCTTTTGTGACTGGTTCTTTCACTTAGCATGTTTTTGAGGTTTATCCATGTTGTAGCATATATAAATACTTCTTTCCTTTTTATTGCTAAACAATATTCCATTGTGTGTATAAACCACATTTTATCTATTCACTGGTTGATTGACACTTGGTTGTTTCCACTTTTTGGCTATTATGATTAATACTACTATAAACATTTGTGTACAATTTTTTTGTGTGGATGTATATTTTCATTTCTTTTGGGTAAATACCTATGAGTAGAATTATTGGGTCATATGCTAACCTGATGTTTAACCTTTTAAGGAACTATCAGACTTTTCCAAAGCAGCTTCACCATTTAACATTCCCACCAGCAGTATGCAAAAGGTTCCAATTTCACCACATCTTTGTCAACACTAATTACCATTTGTCTTTTTATTATAGCCATCTTAATGGATATGAAGTAGTTTCTAATTGTGGTTTAGATTTGCATTTCCCTGATGGTTAGTTACATTTAACATAATTTTGTATGCTTATTGGCTATTTGTATATCTTTGGAAAAATGTCTTTTTAGAACCTTTTGCCCATTCTAATTAGGTTATCTTTTTTATTATTGAGTAGCAAGTGTTTTTTTAATATATTCTAGATACAGTTGCCTTATCAGATATATGATTTGCAAATATTTTCTCCCATTCTGTGGGTTGTCTTTTCACTTTCTTGATGGTGTTCTTTGAAGCACAGAAGTTTTTTATTTTGATGAAGTCCAATTTATTTTCTCTTTAATTGCTTGTGTTTTTGGTGTCATCTATGAGAAAGTATTGCCTAATCCAAGCTCATGAAGATTTACACTTATATTTTCTTTGAAGAGTTTTTATAATTTTAGCTCTTGCATTTAGGCATTGAACCATTTTGACTTAATTTTTGTAGGGGTCCAACTTCATTGTTTTGTATGTGATTATCCAGTTGTCCAAGCACTATAATTGAAGAGACTATTCTTTCCTTGATTAATTGCCATTTGGACCCCTTGTCAAAATTCAATTGACTATATATGTGAAGGTGTTTTTCCTGAAACTCATTTCTGTCCCATTGGTCTACATATCTATACTTGTGCCCGTACCACACTGTCTTGATTACTGTAGCTTTGTAGTAAGTTTTGAAATCGAGAAGTGTGAGTCCTCCAACTTTGTTCTTTTTTGTCAAAATGGTTTTGGCTATTCTGCATCTCTTGAATTTCTATATGAATTTTAGGATCGGCTTGTCAATTTCTGCAAAGAAGGCAGCTGGAATTTTGGTAAGGATTGCATTGAATCTGTAGATCAATTTGGGGAGTATTGCTGCTGTAGCAATAATAAGTCTTCCAATCCATAAACATAGGATGTCTTTCCATTTATTTAGATCTTTAATTTCTTGCAATAATGTTTCGGAGCTTCCAATGTACGAGTCTTGTGCTTCTTTTGTTAAATTTATTCCTAAGTATTTTATTCTTTTTGATGCTATTGTAAATGAAATTGTTTCCTTACTTTCATTTTCAGATTGTCCATTGCTAGTGTATGTTATATAAATACAACTGATATTGTACATTGATCTTGTATCCTGAAACTTTGCTGAACATGTTTATTAGTTCTATTAATTTTCTTGTGGATTTCTTGGGATTTTCTATGTACAAGATCATGACACCAGCGAATAGAGATATCTTTACTTCTTCCTTTCCAATCTGCATGCTTGTTAATGTTCTGCATAGAACCTCCTGTAAACTATTGAATAAAAATTGCTAAAGCAAACAACCTTGTCTTGTTCCTGATCTTCAGGAGAAAATATTCAGTCTTTCACCATTAAGTATAATGTTAGTTGTGGGGTTTTTTTGTAGATGCCTTTGATTAGATTCAGGAAGTTCCCTTTTATTCATAGCTTGTTGTGTGTGTGTGTGTGTGTGTGTTTTTAAAGAAGCTTTAAATTCCATAAATGATACATTGAAAATGTATGCCCCTCCCCCACTTTTCCCCATTAACATCTTTCATTAGTGTGGTACATTTATTACAACTGATGAACACATATTAGTAGCATTGCTACTGACCATGGTCAATAGTTTACACTTTGAACCACACATTTTTATAGGTTTTGATAAAATGTATAATCACCTGTATCCGTCATTGCAATGTCATTCAGAACAATTCCAATGTCCCGAAAATGCCCCATATTACATCTATTCTTCCCTCTCTTCCCTATCCTCCCCTCAGAACCTCTGGTGACCACTGCCTTTATATCAATGTTACAAGATCTTCCATTGCTAGAATAATAATTCTACTTTAGTCCGTAGTTCCATTTCCTGCTTATGTTTGTTAATTTTTCAGTCTTGAGGATTTTAGAATGGTGATGCCTACTCTGTTTCTGGCTGAGCAAGGGGCTTAGATCCCATGGGACATATGGATGGAACTGTCTTGCTTGCAGTTGTAGATATACATACAATGGAATATTACTCAACTGTAAGAAGGAATGCAGTATTAACACACAGGACAACATGGATGGATCTTGAAGACCTTATGTTGAGTAAAGTGCGCCAGTCACTGAAGGACAGATATTACACGACCTCACTGATATGACTTAAGAAAATTGAGCAGACTCACAGAGCTAGAGTCTGGAAGATAGGTTTTCAGGAGACAGGAAGGGAGTAGAGTGTGGTATGCTCAGTATGGGCAAAACCTATGATAAGGTGGGAGGGGGTGGTTGAGCAGTGGAGGGAGGTGATGTTGTGTGTTTTTATAATCATGGTATGCCCTGTAAGGTTTTTTTGCAGTTCTTTTTTATTAGTCTAAGGGAGTTCTCATCATTCTGCGCTTATGAAGAAAAACTTTTTGGTATTGTTTAAGGTCAAGATGGATGTTAAATTTTATTTTACAATAGTTATATAAATATTCTGTAGTCTAGGGATGTAAATGTCAATTAAAATAAAGCTAGAGAATAATCTAGTGTCTGAATAACATAGTGAACCCAGAGGTAGTTGAGAATTGTGGTTAATAGCACAAATACAAGAATGTCCTTCTATAAACTAGAACAATGTATATCACTAGTACAAGGTGGTAAGAATGTGGAGAAGCATGGGAAAAGTACAATTAATTTAATCTATGGACTATAGTTAACAGTAATACTGTAATATTCTTGAATCAATGCCAAAGATGTACTGTGTTAATAATAGGGAGGTATGGAAAAAAAATACCAAATGTATGTGATAGACCATAGTTAGTGGTAATAGTCTGATATTATTTCATAATCTGTACCAAATGTTCCACAATAATTTAGTTTGGTGGAGAGATGTTGCATGAAAATTCCAAACATGTGCAAGATTGTTTTGTAAGTTCACAACTTTTCTAATAAAAATATATTTTAAAAAAAGAATGGATGTTAAATTTTATTTAATAATATTTATGCATTTATTGAGATGATAGATGATTTTTATTTCTTCTCTAATCTGACAGTATGGTAAATTACATTCATTAATTATTTAATGTTAGTAATTGGTTAATGTTATTGATTGCATTCCTGAGATAAACCTAACTTGGGAGTGATCTATCATGTTTTTAATACATTGCTGGATTTTGTTTGCTAATATTTTGTTTAGTATTTTTGCATCTATGTTCATAAATAAGATTGACCTATAATTTTCCTTTTTTTTTTTATTATCTTTATCTGGTTTTGGTGTCAAGGTAATGCTAGTTTTATAAAATGAGTTGGAGTGTATTTCTTTTTCTCTACTCAGGAGTAGTTTGTATAAGATTGGGATCATTATTTGTTACCTGAATATTAATTAGACCTTACCATAAATAAAATAATTCAAGAAGGTTTGGAGTTTTCTTTGTGAGGATTTTAACCAATGATTTAATGTTGTTAATGGTTATAGGACTATTTAAATTTCCTATTTATTCTTTTAAGTGGAGTGTTTAAACCATAAATCTTATGAAATTATTAATATTATTAGGACATCTACCATCTTATTATATGTTTTCTATTTGTTTTAGCTCTTCTTTGTTCCCTTTTTCCTCTTTTCTTGCCCTCTTTTGGATTATTTGCACATTTTCAAGATTCCGTTTTATTACCACTGTTGGCTTATTTGTCAACCTCCTTGTTTTGATTATTTTTAGAAGTTGCTCTAAGGCTTATTATACATTTCTTTAACTTATCACAGTCTACCTTCAAATAATATTATAAAATTTTATATATAGTATAAAATATTTATAACAGTAAGCTTCCATTTCTGCCCTTCCATCCTTTGTGTTTTGGTTGTCATGTGTTTTATTTTCACATAAGTTATATACCCCATAACATGTTGTTATTTTTTATCTGTTAGCAATCAGTTATTGTTTTAAAGGATTTTTTATTTAGAAAAAAATTCTTTTATATTTGCCCACATGCTTGCCATTTCTGATGTTCTTCATTACTCTACATAAATTCAAACTTCTATCTTTTTTTTTTTGTTATTGCCTTAAGAACTTACTTCAATATTTTATGTAGTGCATGGCTGCTGGCAACTAATACTTTAAGCTTTTGTCTTTCTGAAAAAAATATTTATTTTGCTTTCATTTTTGAAAGATATTTTCTCTGTATATGAAATTCTAAGTTAATAGATTTATTTTCATTCAACATACTAAAAATGCCATTGCCTTTTTCTTCTGGCCCATATGGTTTCTGATGAGCAATCTTATGCCATTTTTATCTTTGTTCTTTTATATGGAATGTTTATGGGGTTTTGCTTGTTTGTTTGTTTTGTTTTTTAGGAGGTTCTGGGGAATGAACCTGGGGCCTCTACATGGAAGCAGGTGCTCAACCACTTGAACTACATCCGCTCCCCATGTGTTTGTTTTAATCCAGCTACTTTTAAGATTTTCTCTTTAGGGAAGCGGCTGTGGCTCAATCAGTAGGGAACCGAACCCGGGGCCTCCTGGTAAAGGCAAAGCCCGCCTGCACGGCGTGGTTAGCTGACCCAGTGAGCACAAGCAGCAAGGGGGGGAAAATGAATAAATAAATAAAATCTTAAAAAAAAAGATTTTCTCTTTACCACTGCTTTTTGCATAGTCAAATTGCTTAGCATGAAGTACCATGGTATGCTTTTGGTATGTTTATTCTTCTTGGAGTTTGTTGACCTTCTTGAATCTGAGGGTATAGTTTTCATCAAACTTGGAAAAAATTTAACCATTATTTTTTCTGTCTCCCTTCTCCTTCTAGAACTCCAATTGCATGTATGCTCAACTTATTGTCCAGGGATCACTAGTGCTTCTTTTTTTTGGTTTAATTTATATGTTTTATTTTTGGGTAGATTCTCTTGTCTTCAAATTCTAATTTTTTTCTTCTGCACTTAGTCCATCCAGTGGAATTGTAATTTTCTTCTCCAGAAGTTACATTTGGTTCTTCAAAAAATATATTTCATTTCTCTCCTTATAATCAGTTTGTTTTTCTTTACATCCTTGTGCATAGTTATTATTTATGACAGCTGTTTTAAAGTCTTTGCTAATTTCATTATCTTTTTCATATTGTGGTCTCTTTCTATTGACTGAATTTTCCCCTGGTATGGGTCATATGTCTCTGCTTCTTTCTGCATGCCTCATAATTTTTACTTAGGTGCCAGAAAGTATGAGTTTTATGTTATGTGCTGGATTTTTTTTGTATTCCTTTAAAGAGTGATGGACTTCATTCTGGCACTCAGTTAGGCTACTTGCAGATCAGTTTGATCTTTTCAAGCCTTAATTTTAAGCTTTTTTAGGATAAATCTTATAGCAGTCTTTACTGTAGTTGTGATACAAGTTCATATCAAAGGCAATACCTTTCTGTATCAGTCATGGTTCAATCAGAGAAGTAGAACCAGTAGGAGATATTCGATACATAGGCATGTGTGCACACACACACACACATACACACATGTATATGTGTTTGTGGTCAGTGACTAAATACATCTGTTGGTCCAGAAGGGAAGATCACAAGCAGGCTGGGACCCTATGGGTATGGGCTGAAGGTTGTTGTCCACAGGAAAGAAGTTCTTAACTCAGGGGAAGCCTAAAGCTTCTTTTAAAGGTCTTTAAACTGATTAAGTCAGGCCTATGCAGGATTATCTTCCATCTGATTAAGTCAAGGTCAACTGATTAGGGACTTTAATCACATCTAAAAAAAACCATTCACCTTAGGACCTAGATTAGTGTTTGATTGGATACTGAGAGGAAGTGTGTATATGCTACAAAATGGCTGCTGCCTTCATTTCATTCTTCTCTCATGTTAGAATAACCCTTGTAGTCCGCCAAACTGGAAACATACTAGAAAGGGAATTCTGGAGATTGTATTTCAGCCTAACCAGGTTGAGACATAAAAAGCCATTACACCTTCTAAAGACTACCTGATTCCCTGAGTATTTATGAGTTCACTTCACCCTGGCTTGTAGGAAAACAAACTATTCACAGTCCTGTGTTAGCCCAGGAATCATCCAGCCCACCAATTTCTAGTATTTCTCTATCCAGACTTGTGGAATTTCACACCACACATGTGCAGATCATTACTCAGCCAAAGACTTGAGATTAGCCTTCTGTAGATTTCCAGATCTTTCTTTGCATATATCTGTCTCTCTCCTCTCTGATACTCTGCCCCACAAATTCTAGCCACTTTGACTTTATAAACTCCAATACATATTTTCTCCTTAACTCAGCAAGACTACCAGACTCTGTTTATGTTTGTCCTCCCTGCGTTGTGTCCTGGAAATTGCCTCCAGGAAGTAAATAGAGCAATCATAGAGCTCACTTCATTTGCTTCTCTTCTCTCAAGGATCACAGTCCTGTGCTGCCTATTGTCCAATGTCTGAAAATAATTGTTTTTATATCTTTTGTCCAATTCTTAGTTGAATTCCTGTTTCTTTTTTAGTTCAATTTCATTGTTATATTTTCTAGAAATTTGTCCATTTCATCTAAATCTTCAAATTGTGTACTATGTTTTCAGGCTGTTCTTGCTATTTTTTATATCTCCTACAACATCTATAATTATGTTCCTGAATTAGTCCAGATTCATTCAGAAAATAGAAACTACTCTGGGCATTTCAAGCAAATTAATTTAATACACAGAGTGTCAGCTGCTTACTAAATATTATTAAACCTTGTAAGGGTTGGAAGAGTGAAAGCCTATGTGGAAGGAAAGGAGCTTTCAGGTTTGCTAAAGCACATATAGTCTAAAACACCAATATGCCTGGTGCTACCCAGAGGGAAATGGAATAAAACCACTATGAACATCACAGCTATTCCTAGATCTTGAGTACCTAGTTGAAGAACGTGGAATCTGGCTAGCCCTTTATGCCTGCCAAAGACCCCATGCCACTGCCATTCTTATAGGGGGGAAAGGGCTTCTACCTCCTCCACACCTTCAAGATCTTAAACAAGTAAAACCTGGTAGAACCTAAACTCTACCTGGAATCCTGCTGGTAAGGGAGTCTAAGAAATGTACTTCTTAGGCTTTTCTGCCCCTGCAAGTTAGAGAAGAACATATTTTCAAAAGAGGGTAGGAATGGGTGCTGAATGCCATCAGTCAATATCTAGCAAGTCTTATTTTTCATTCCCATCATTGTTTATTTGTACCTTCTCTTTTCATCTCGATTAAGCTTGCCTACTGTTTGTCAGTCTTGTTTACCTTTTCGATTAATCAACTTTTACTTTCTCTTCTCTACCACATATTCTTGTTTTACATTTTATTAATTTTTGCACTTACCTTTATTATTTTTTCATCCTACTTTAAGTTTATAATTGTTCTTTTTAGAAATGGATGTTTAGCTCTTTTCAGCCTTTCTCCTTTTCTAATATAAGCATTTAAGTACTTCATTGCCAGAATTCCATAACTTTTGATAGATAAGATTTAATTATTGATCAGTTATAAATATTTTATAATTTGCAGGTATCTTTTTGACCCATGGTTTATTTAGAAGCACACTTTTAAATGTACAAAAATACACTTTCTTTTGTTCATCAGTTTTTATTTCTATCTGCACTGCAATTAAAGTATGTGGTCTTTATGATAACCTTTTGAGATTTCTCTTAAATTTTCTTATGTCCTAGAATGTGATCAGCTTTTATAAATATTCCATGTTTGAAAAAAAGGAAAATTTCCAAATATTGGTTAACCTGTTCTATATAAATAACCATTAGATCAAGCTTGTTAATTGTGTGGTTCAAGTTATCTATGCTTTTTCAGATTTTATCCAGCTGATTTATTCTTTAGAGAAGTGTATTAACATCTCACACTGAGATACATGGTCAATTTCTCTTTAAACATTCCATCTTCCCTGTTATTTCTCTTCTGTCTTTCTAGGTCTCTCAATAGATATATTTGAAAATTCCTTATGCTAGCCTCCATATTTCTAGCATCCTTTTTCATATTCCTAATTCTTTATATCTCTGTGCTAATTTTCAGTAATTCCTTCAGACTTATCTTCCAGTTCATTAATTCTGTATCAACTGTGTCTAATCTGCTATTAATCCCATCCATCTATTGGATTTTTAACTGAATTCAGTGGTTAAATGTCTTATTTCTTGAAGTTCTAGGTGCTTCTTTTTCTTCTAACTTATTTGTTCATTTCTTTACATTCTTTTGCTCCATTCTAAGACATTTGAATCCTTTAAAAAAAAATGTTACAGACTTCTTATATATTTTGTGCCCAATTTATCCAGTGTCTGAAATCTTTGTGGTTTGATCTTGCTCTTTATTATTTTTGCTCACAATGCTTTGTTTCGTTTCATGTATTGTGACTATTAATACTAGCTCATATTCCTTATACTTTTAATCATAAAAATTCTTTGAGGACTAGGTTGAAGTTGCATTGCTCCAGAAAGGATTTTTTTTTTTTTTGCTTTTTTTCCGCAAGGACCTTAGGGCACTACTGACATGGGAACAATTTAAATTCTTAATTTGGTTTTTTTAGACTGCATTAGGAGTTTGACCTGGACCTCAAATCCATGTAAGGATTACCTTGTAGTTATGAACTCTTAGGATTTTTGCCCCTCTACTTAGAACCACACAGAAGTTTCCTTCCTGGAAATAAGGGATAGGTACAGGTTTATTTCTTATTCAAAAAGTTGTACTCTTTGGAATCCTAGTTTATGTGAAAGTCTCCTGTTAGACTCCCCACCTGGGGTAGACCTTGCTTTTGCCTCCTGTCTGCCATGTCCTGTGCTGCTGTCAAAACCGGAGCTCATATGGTTTATGCAGTCTGCAGTTCCATAGGCTGGCTTGGTGCCTCCTCAGGCATCAGAGTGCACAAACTGCCTGATGTACTTTGTGCACATTGAAGCATCTCCACTCAAGATCATCAGAGTTTCAAAGATGTTGTCAGGACCAAAGCCAGCTTTAGTCTTCTGCTTTCTTCTCTGAATCCCTGCTTTCCCTTTGTTTTTGGCTTCTGAGGATTCCTTACTTTCATGTCAACTCAGTAATGCATTTTTTAAAATAGTTTTTTAGATAGTTTTTATATTTCATCTAACATTTAAGTTGTTTTCAGTGAGAGGGTTATTTCAGGTATTTTGTTTACAATACCATAAAAATGGATGCCTCAAATGTTATTTTGTTTTGTTTTGTTTGCATCTACAGGTAGAAACACTTTCTTCCCTTTTTCTGGCTGCCCTGAGTCACTGCCCAGTAGGACAAGTGATATAGAGCAAGCAGCATGGACTTTGGAGTTAAACCTGTTTGACTCCAGTCTCTACTACTTACTAGTTGTTTATCAGTGCAAGTCACTTAACCTTTCTGTATCTAAATTTTCTCCCCTGAAAATAGGAGTAACAATACCCACCATAATACCCAGGAAGACAAAGAATAATCAGACACCACTTTTCTTATCTTCAGCACCACTTATTTCCCACCTTCCCTCACAAGCCACAAAAAAAGCTCAGACTGAAGGAAAGAGACTTTAATCTGAATATCAGCAGTAGATTGAATTCTTGTTGACTGTTGAACCTAAATTCTTAGCAGACATTTAAAATATTAAAATATTAGATTTTAATGAGTAGGGTTTTCAGCCCAGAAATTGGATTAGGGAAGCATTTTTTGGTAGAAGTAATTCAATCTTTGTAAATTTAGGGGTTAGGGAAAACTGTACTAATTTGGTACTCCTGGGGTTTATTTGTATCATATTACTAGCATTCCTCTCTCAAACATATCATCTTTCTTCACACAATATACGAAGTTGTTATTGACAATTGAGGCAATAAGGTGATGCTGATGTGTGGAAATGTTGATTCTAGCTCAAAGAAGGAGCTGGCCGAAAGAATCAATATCTTCCAAAGTAAATATATATTCTTCTACTGTATATATTTATTTAGATTCCAAGCAATGCATCTAGAACATGTGTAATTAGCTGAAGTTACAAAGTTGCCTTTTTAGAAGATATGTTTACCTAAAGTTATGCATATTTCATAAAGAACAAACAGAGTAAGTGAAAACACAGCCTGCCTTTGGTTGGATTTTAAATGTGTTGTTCCAATGAAAATCATGCACTTCTTAAATGATTATTTAGTTTTAAAACAAAACTTGTTTTAAGAAGTATCTGATACTTATTATGACTTCAATTATTCATTACACATAATGTTCCAAGGAAACACTGATATCCTTTTTTTAAAAAAATATATTTAAGTTATTTAATTCTAAAGACATTATTATGGATTTTTCTCTTAAATATTCTATATGCTATTATAACATATGTAATTATTTCCTCCCCCTACCCCGAGATGGCTCCCTCATCTGTCTGCTCATTGTCTGTTCATTGTTTCTGCCTATCGTATCTGCTCGTTGTCTGCTCTTCTTCAGGAGGCACTAGGAACCGAACCCAGGACCTCCCATGTGGGAGGTGGGTGCCCAACCGCTTGAGCTACATTCACTCCCTGCTTGTAGTGTCTGCTTGTTTTGTCTGCTCATTAGGTCAGCTCATTGTGTCTGCTCGTCATCTTTAGGAGGCACCGGGAACTGAACCCGGAACCTTCCATGTCGAAGGCTGGCACTCAACTGCTTGAGCCACATCTATTCCCCATATCCTTTATTAACTTGCAAAAAAAATTTTTTTAATCTGCTTTTAAGTCATCACAATACCCTTATAAAAGAAATTGCATGGGTAGGAATTTGATACTATGGCATGTGGAATAAATGAATCCAATAAATGGAATAAGAATGTAAGTCAGGGCAGCGGAGGAAGAAACCTAAAGATGAGTAGATGAATCTGAATCACTGCCCTCCCCTATGTAGTTTATGACAACAAATTTCTTACCTTTGTACTTTAGAGCTAGAATAGGCTATGAAGACAAATTGATTCATTTTAAGGAAGACCAAACTAAGGCTCAGAGAGGTGAAAAGTCATGTAGCTGGTTATTATTAGAAACCAGTGTTCACACTTCTACTCCAGTAACCTTTTTTCATTAAAAAAAAAAATGTATTGAGCTATATCCATATACCATACAATCCATCCAAAGTATACATTCAGTGGCTTTTGGTATAATCACAGAGTTGTATATTCATCACCACTCTCAATATTGGAGCATTTTCCTTACTCCAAAAAGAAAAATCCCCCACCCCTTAGCAGATAACTTTCAACCCCTCTATCCATCCCCTGCCATACATATCCACTAATCTAGTTCCACCTCTATAAATGTATTTATATTTACATTTTATGTAAGTGGAATCAAACAATATGCAGTACTTTGTATCTGTTTCTGTTACTTATGATAATTCTCCCTTTTTTCACAATTGATGAAAAATATTAATTTATTACTATTCACTACAGTCCATAGTAAATGTTTTAGGTGCATTTTAGCTCAAATACCACCCTATTATTAACATCTTATAATATTAACATATACTTGTTCTGCATCATTGAAGAACATTCTTAAATTTGTACTGTTAAACACACTCATCATGTGCAACAGGGCTCACTTTGCTATACAAGCTTATGTTTCATCCTTCTTTTCTTCTAGTAACCTCTTAAAATAAAAGTCATAAATTCTGAGAGGGCATAATAATTGATGAATAATGATAACACTAATACTTATTATTTACTGTATACCAGGCTTTTGCTTAATCCTTTGCACATGTTATCTCAATTTCCACAACCAGCCCATAAGGTAGTTAACCTCATTTTAGAGACAAGGAAACAGAGGTTTTTCCCTCATCCACACTCCTACAGCTGGTCAGTGGTAGAGCCATTTCAACAACAAACATTATTTCAGGCTTATTACATATTGGTGTTTTGCAAATAGGAGGAAGATATGGTTTTCTCCCCTTATGTGTTGGATCCATGGAATGTAACATGTAAGATGTACACATTAAACCAGTAACTTTCAGATGTTTTCTACTATAGCCCTCAGTAAGAAATATATTTATGCTGTAACTCATATACATATGTAAATATGTATAACTTCATAGCTGAAACAAAAGTTTTATGAAATACCCTTACTATGTGCTATGCATGATGATACTTTCTATTCCATTCCATTCTATTTGATTTTGTTCTATTTCATTTCTTTAAAGTCCAGTCACATGATTCATTTATGGTTCACATATTAAAATAAAGAAATATAGATATATATATATGCATAAAACACCAGATACTAATAGTTCTCCAGGGATCTTTTAGCTAGTTTTTCTGTTGTTTAGCTCCATATTTTACTTATATTACTTGAATTTGCTCCATCAATTTAAGAAATTATCTATTGTCTTCTGTTTATAGTAGATGAAGATTTAGCTCTCTTACCTTATGCCTTATTTTCCCAACCTCGATCCTCCTAATGTATTCATGTCACAGTTTTAATTTGATAAATAAGTATTGTTTATATTATTATGACATGTCCTGGCTTGTCTTTTGTGGACCCCAGAAAATTATGTTCTTAAGATAACCCATTCCTGTGCCTATAAATAAGGTGGAGATGGGACCTTTTGATTAGTTTCAGTTATGGGACCTTTAATTAGATCACTTTGGATTAGATCACTTTAGGGCCTTTGATTAGACTTTGTCAATGAGGCATGACCCAAGTTAGGTCTCCGCCCTCTTGCTGGGGTCTTATATAAGTACAGAACTGAAAGAAGAAACATACAGAGAAAGGAAGCTGCCATTTTGACCCTGCCATGTGAGAAAGAAAATGATCTGCAGTCACAGAAAGACAAAAAAGACCCAAGAGGCTGAGAGTGGTCTCAGAAGCCAGAAACTGGAATCAGCGGAGCACAGAGGCACAGAAAGAGACCCCTGAGAGGCTAGGCCCACAGAGCAGCTCAAAGCCAAAGAGACAAGCCCTGCCATGTGCTTGATAGCCCATAGCTGAGCTCAAAGAGAGCTGCCATTTTGCCTCACCACGTAGCAGGAGTCCAAGACCCAGCAGCCGACCTTGGTGAGAAAGCATCCCTGGTGATGCTTTGATTAGAACATTTTCACATTTTTGGAACTGTAAGCTTTTATCCCTAATAAATTCCCTTTATAAAAGCCAACCTAGTTCTAGTATTTTACATCAGCAACCTTGGCAAACTAAAACAGGTCATAAATATCATTTTAAAGCAGTCTTATTAAGATATATTCACACTCCATACAATCCACCCAAATTGTACAATCAGTGGCTCTCAGTATAATCAGAGTTGTGCATTCATCGACACAATCAATTTTAGAACATTTTCATTACCCCAAAAAAGGAAAACTCCATACTTCTTATACCCTCCTATTGTTGACACTTAGCATTATTGGCTTGGTACCTTTATTACAATTGATGAAAGAATATTAAAACATCACTGTTAACTATAGCCCATAGTTTGCATTAGGTGTGTTTTTAAGTGTGTCACAAAGCTAAGTAGTGTATAATTATATTTCCTTTCTTTTTATCTCCTTTTAACTTTTTTCTGGATACAATTGCCATGTTTTTCCCTTGCATGGTTTTCTATATACTTATCTTTATTTTTTCTAAGTGCTCCATCAGAGCTATCACACACCTATAATTAGTTTGCTACCCCGAATACTCTATTAAATCAGATAATCTGTTGATTTGCCTTTATCCTGGAGACCTCATTTCCAGTGCCCTCCATACTCCTGCTCTATTCCAGACTATGGTGCCTAGCCTGTCACCCAACTCCCATCCTGGCGCCTTCCCTCAGCCCTCTTGTGTTGGCTCTTCTATATACTGAGTCCCATATCTTTCTCTTTCTTGTTCACTACCTCATTTTGCTGTAGTACATAAAGAAACTTCCAAAGAAAGAGAACCTGGGAGAAAATTTTTCTAAATACATGTCTTAACATACATGTCTGAAGTACCTCAACACCTGACTGATAGACTGGGCACAGAATTAAAGACTGGAAGTACTTGTCTCAGGATTTTGAAGGCATTGCTACCTTATCTCCAAGTGTTGCTGTTGAAAAAGCCAGATTCTTGTTTCTTCATATGATCTGGTTTTTTAAATCATAGCAAATATGTATTTCTGTCTTTGTGCTAAGCAGTGTTCTAAGTGTTTTGCACTATTTAATCCTCATATCATCTCTGAGATAGGGAATTTTTTCTTTATTTTACAGGAAGGAGACTGAGGCATGGAGAGGTTAAGTAACTTGGGAGTGGGGATGGGGCTCATTAACTTACTATTGGGGCAGTGGGGTGTTGGCCATTTAATTGGGGCCTTCCAAATGTGAACATAAAATCTCCTGCCTGGGTGGGGGCATACTACTGCTTGCCTCTCTTCTTGGATCAAAGTAGGATCTGAAGGAAACCCACCGTTAACTAGGCAGACTTCCAGTTAATCCTCATTCTCAACCAATGCCTCATAGTTCCTAGTATCCTTGGGTCCTGAGTCTCTCCCATTCAGTTTTCCTAGAAAATATCCCTTTGTTTTCCTACCTAGAGAGGACAGTTGCAGGACTGATGAAAGAATGTGGACACTGGCTCACTCTGTACACAGACATTTAATTAATTCCTTTTCGTCAGCCTCACCTCCAACCTCAGAAACATCGGGTACTTACAAATCCAAACCCTTCATAGATTTTTCAGGGCATACTGTCTTCCTTTCTCAACTGTCCCTATGAGTAGGAACTCAGGTTGTAACTCCTTCAGCTCTGGTCAGTGAACCACCACTTGTCTTAGTTTGCCAGGGCTGCTATGACAAATACCATACACTGTTTGACCTAAATAACTGGAATTTATTGTTCATGGTTTGGGAGGCTAGACATCTAAAATCAAGGTCTAAACAAGCTGTACTTTTCCCTGGAGAATGTAGCTGGTGCTGGCTTGCTGTAATCCTTCGGGTTCCTTGGCTTACCTCCAGGCCTCTATCACATAGCTTCTCCTTCTGGCTTCTATTCCTGCTGAGTCATCTGTGCCTGTGGCTAATTTCCTCCCCTTATAAGGACTTCAGACATATGGATTAAGACCCATCCTGATTCAATTTGGCCTCAACTAAATAGGATTTTTGAAGATCCTATTCACAAATCAGTCAACACCTTAACTAATAGATTTTCAAAGGTCCTGTTTACAAATTGGTTCATACCCACAGAAATATAGATTAAGACTTGAACATGTCTTTAAGAGGGACATGATTCAGTCCCCAATATCACTTCTCCAGTTGCTTACATTTTTAAAAATGGAATATAAACATACAGGAAGATATAAAGGATATTATAACCATGTATTTACCACCCAGGTTTATCAAACCTTAACAAAGTATTTGCAGCAAATATTTCAAAATGATAAATAAAAAGGCATCATAGATTTGGTGGATCCTTCCTATATGTAACCCTTCCTGGTCTTATTTCCCTCACTAGCAGTCATCACCATTCTAACTTGGCATGTTTTTATACTATTACTAAAGATGCATATTATGTATAAGTAGCATATTATTTTTCATGTTTATATATTTTATTACTATTATATAGTTTGTCTTCTACTGCCTTTTTCATTCAATTTTATGCTTTTGAGACATATTCAAGTTGATTCATGTAGTTCTGGTTCATTCATTTTAGCTGCTATGTAGTATTCAGTTGTATGACCTAAGAGTTTATTTAGCCATTCTTCTGTCAGTAGATATCTTGGGCTCTTTCCAGTTTTCTGCCTTGACAACAATGGTGCAGTGAATACTTGTGCACATGTTTTGTAGTATATATGTATGAGAGTTTTCTCTGCAGAGCTTCCTCAGATACACCAAGGTATCAGTCCTCCCAATCCTTGGGATAGCCATGTAGGACCTAGAGTCAGTAGAGCCCCTCAGCTGGTCTTCTTTAGCCTTTTGCCCCAGTGTTGCATTAAAAAACAATCATTGTTTCTATGTGGAATTAAGGGGATGTGCATCTTTAAATTTAATAGATATTGCTGAATTGCTCTCCCAAGCAGTTGTGGCAATTTACACTCCTATCGCCAATGTAGAATGTTCCTGTTTAACCCAAACAGCATGCTGTGGTGATGGTTAAGAATTTGGACTTGGGGCAGGTGTCTTATACTCTACATATGCCTTTGTTTCCTCATGTGTCAATGAGGGATAAGAATAATCCATAACATAGAGATGTTTTGAGAGTTAAATGAATTCATGCATTTGAAGCTCTTAGAACACTGCATATCTCTATAGCATGTCATTAAAAACTTTTTTGTTAGACTTTGATTTTTGCCAGACAGATATGGAATTTAACATGGTTTTAATTTGCATTCCCTTATTATCATTGAGGTTGAGCATCTTTTTAAAATGTTCATTGGACATTCAGGTTTCCTTATCTATTCTATTGGATTGTTTCTTTTTCTTATCAAGTGTAGGAATTCTCTATATATTCTGTCTGTATATTCTTAATACTAATTCTTTATCAGTTACATGCAATGCAGAATTCTTTTCCAAGCTTGGAGCATGAATTTTAACTTTATTTATGGTATTTGTTGAACTACGTAAATCTTTAATTTTAATATAGTTTAATTTATCAAACGGTTCCTTTAATATATTAAGTGTTTTGGGTCTTGTTTATTAAATAATTCCCCACATCAAGGTCATAAAGACATTCTCTTAAATTTTATTCTAAAAGCTTTCAAGTATTGCTTTTTATACTTGGGGCTGTACCTGGAATTTATTTTGGGAATGAGGTAAGGATGTTATTTTATTTTGTTCCATATGAGCCACCATTTGTCCCCTGAGTATGGGTTTGCAAGCCTTTTTCTGTAAAGAGCCAGATAGTAAATACCTTATGTTTTTTTGGTCATAACACTATCTGTCACAACTGCTTATCTTTGCCATTGTAGTGCCAAATAGGTTATTTAACCTCTTAACTCAATTTCTCTAAAGGAGCATTAAGGATAATAAAAGTACCTACTTCATGAGACTGTTTTGAGGATTAAATAATAGCCTAAATAGACAATAAGTAAACAAATGGGTGCAATTGTGTTCCAATAAAACTTTATTTACAAAAACAAGTGGCAGGAAAATAAATAAAATAAAAAAACAAGTGGCAGGTTATATTTAGCCACAGGCAGTAGTAGCTTGCTGACCCCTGGTCTAGCCCAGTCTCCCATTCAGTGCAGGTGTCATATAGAGAATCAGTAAATTATTTTTATATATTTATTTTTATATTTATAATTTATCCTATAATTATATATTTATAATTTGTTTGTTTATATTTCTTGCCACTCCCAGAAAAACTAGCTACCCTTAGTTTCTTTAAAATTATTTCTTTCTGTATACATTACTCATTTATTCATCAATAAACTTTATTGCACCTCTATATACTGCAGTAGTATAGATTTACTGTATAACTTGTTCTCTTTATAGACCACACAAATGTTTTGAAAAAAGTTCTGTCTTAGGCTAAACACCTAAATCTCTACCTTTTGAAGCAATTTATTATAAGCCCAGTGTCTCCTGACATAGCCTTTCAAATCTTGGAGTAGAATGATCATATGCATATTAAGTTTACATCTCCCAGCCTCACTGCCCAGGACAAACAATTCTTATTTTCATAGCAGTTTCTTATATTACATCGCTGATTCTCATTTATTCAGTCAAACATGTATTGAATGCCTACTTTTTTAAGCTGGTCCCTTTACAAGACACTGAGCAAGCAGGGTGAACAAGTTCCTCTGACCATGGGTATCCAAACCAGATCACAGTGCCTAGATGGAGCCTGACCCACTCGAGATCCAGTAGGATACCTCTCTCTTGGTTTGTACATTATGCTTTCATTGATGTAACCTGGGATCAGATTTTACCTTCTCTCTTTCCACTCCTTCCCCCACCCCTCAGGCTCTCTTATTATTTCATAGTAAGTAGTAGTATGGCAGATATTAGGCACTTTTGTGTTTATTTGTTTTTCAAATGAGGAAATTTAAGCTGAGTGGTAAAAAAAAAAAAAAAAAAACTTGCCCAAAGTAAATAGCAGAACTGAGAATCAAAGCCAGCTATTATAATCTCCAAGTCCAGGATTCTTTCTAATATCCCATCCTTCTTCTACACCCAAAACAGATTGTCCTGATCAAACTTTGATTCCAAAACAGCTTTTGCCAGTGAAACACTAAGAATCACCTGCATGTAGAAGAAACTAGGGCATAAGAACCACCCCTCTCTCTGCAAGATTCCAAAGACTGCTAAAGTTCCTTCTTTGGCAATAGGTATACTTCTCTCTATGTTTGGACAGTCCACTTCCCTTCCTGGTAAAGTTGCAAGTTGCAGAGCTAAAAAACAAAATCAAAAACAACAACTGCACTCAGCAGTATGGGACCCAGGATAGATATTCACTTCCACAGCCTACTTTTTAGAATGATGAAAAGTAACAGACTTTGGCACAGACTCCAGGCCCAAGGCAAGTTTCCTCCTACATATACCAACTATTCCAAAGATCCAGTAGGGCACAGACAGTAGTAAAAATGATAACGTTAAAATCTACTAATAGAAGATATCTATTGGAAGCTTATTGTGTGCCAGGCACTGAATTATCTAGTCAACTATTTAATCCTGACAAAATTCTCATGAGGTAGGTGCCATTATTATCTCTAATGTTCATTTGGAGAAATTGAGTCAGAGAGGTTAAGTAACCTGTCTAAAGTCACACAGCTAGTAGATGAAATCGAAATACTCTTAACTACTGTGCTGTACTTGCCAGCCTGTCTACAATGTGTGAACATTAACCTCTCCAATCCCAAATTCTTTGAATGCTTCAAGGATTTGAAAATCAGAGGTTTCTTCTAACTCTAAATGGCTCAAAAGAAAAAAAAATGATCTCATCCAAAAATTCAAAACATTACAGAGGTCTTCATATTTCCAATATCCTAGAAAATACTTAGACATATCACCTTTGTATTTGAAAAAAACTTTTAAATTTTTCTACTCTATTTATCTATGTCTAGATCCTTATTTCTATATACAATTCACCCCTCAGTGCATTCACTTTCTTGTACTTACTCTTACCATTGAACTGAAGTTTTCCTTGACAAGTCACCAGTGTCCTCATAATTAGGAAACGAATGGCCTGTTTTCCATCTTTATTTCATTTGATATGCCTGCAATAGGAGACTGTTAACTAATCCCTTATTTTACTTTTTATTCCCTTCTTCACAGCTTATCACAAAGAAAAAATTTGAAATTTGACAGTGGTTTGAAAAACTGTACAATAAGCAAGGGTTGTTGTGGTTTGGGGAGGCTAAATGAAGATGAGAAGCTTTATGTGAAAAGTTGAAGATTTTTAAGAACTGTAAATATTCATGGTAATTTTTCTCGTGAAAAGAAAATATTCCTGTCAATTAAATCTTTCTTTTTTTTCAAGCATGGTTCTTGACTTAGACGTGCTATCCCTTTCAGAAACCAGTGGTTTGAGCTTGTGGCCAATATTTAAGGGGCTGGTAGGGAAGCAGATGTGGCTCAAGCAGTTGGGTGCCAGCCTACCACATGGGAAGTCCTGGGTTTGGTTCCTGGTACCCCCTAAAGAAGATGAGCAAGACAGCAAGCTGATACAACAGGCTGGCGTGGTGAACTGACGCAACAAGATGATACAATGAGATGATGCAACGAAGAGACACAACAAGGAAATACAATGAGAGGCACAACAAGCGGGAGCGGAGGTGGCTCAAGCCACTGGGCACCTCCGTCTCACATGGGAGGTCCTGGGTTTAGGAGGTCCTCGGTGCCTCCTAAAAAGAAGATTAACAGAGCAGACAGCGAGCACAAATAACAAGGGGGGAGAGAAATAAATAAATCTTCAAAAAATAAAAAAAATTTAGAAAGGGGCTGAGAATGTCCAGGCAATAAGAGTAATCTCTGGTATTCCTTCTAGGTGTTCACCTTGCTGTGGATTGCCGACTGGATGGTCCATCACTTCTGGAGGAAAGGAAAGGATCCAGATAGTTTCTCCATCCCCTATCTAACAGCACTGGGTGATCTGCTCGGGACAGCTTTACTAGCCTTAAGTTTTCATTTTCTTTGGCTTATTGGAGATCGAGATGGAGATGTTGGAGACTAATAAATCCTGCAAAGTGCTCTGAAATAATCAAGAAGAAAAACATGAGACAACCACTTATGGCTCTTTTTCAAAAATCTCAAATCAGTAGTTTGACTATTGCCAGGGTAATTTTCAGTTGGCCCTGATTCAATTAAATGGCCTTAACTTTTTAAAAGGAATTTGTGTTGAAACCAGAATGAAGAATATTTGTGCTGCTTTCCATAGAATAAATGATCGTTTGACATTGACATAGATACATGCTCGTGCTCTGAAATTAAATAGGAAAGAATATAGGATGTTTATAATGGATAATTTTGAAACCACCTACATAGCAGAAATGTACTTTATTATTGTTTAACTTGCAATGCAAGTTAGAAGAAACCACTCTAGTTTAGCCTTTGTTGTCTCAGAAGTGTCGGGCTGCAAAGCGTACTATTAAATGAAGAGGCCCAGCCAAGCTTTTACTAGTTGTAACTGTGTCCACCCTCCAAGCTAGCTGAGGATGAATTTACCAATTACTTATTCCTAAACTGACCTAAAAATGTTCTGCTGAGCATAAGATAAACTCCCTTTTATCTGAATCTGTTAATTACCCCACACCAATGCTAATTGAGTTTCAGTGCTTCCAAGTTCTTGGCAGGCTAGCCTTTAAACAAAGAACGGCCTTGAGAGGTCTTTCATGAAAGGTCATGGGTCATTTTTGATCACTGATTTGTTGATGTGTTGGAAGAACAGTGACTTTTTTTGGAAAACTTAGTCAAAACAGAAGGTTACCTGTACTACATTTGCAGGGACAAGATGGTGTGAGGAATTGTGTGTGTGGGCATGCGTGTGTGTACGTGTATGAGTGTTTGAGAGAGAAGGTGGGGGGAGAAGGGGAGGGGAAAAGGGAAGCTTTTGATGGAGAACTAAATCTTAAATTGTTTATAGCAAAGGTCAGAGTGCTATTGAAATATCAGCATTATAGAGTTATCCTTAAACACATTTTTTAATTATTTTTGTCATTTGGGCCAAAAATTTTGTTATTACCCAGAACTTAGTATTTGCTACCTACATTATAATTAATAGTTTATTCTTATTTTAAAAAACTGTTCCATTTAATATAACCAAGATATTAATAAGATTTGGAGGGAAGCGGCTGTGGCTCAATGGGGCCTCCTGGTGAAGGCAAGCCCGCCCGCACGGCGTGGTTAGCTGACCCAGCGAGCACAAGCAGCAAGGGGGGGATAAATGAATAAATAAATAAAATCTTTAAAAAAAAAAAAAAAAAAGATTTGGAAAGAGCAAGTGATTCATTTGCTCTTTTAAAGGCTATTAAAGCTTTTAGCTTACCCATTTGAAAGAGAAGTTGGTGAGTTACCTCAGTTATTGTTCATGTCTACAAATGTCATCTGTTTGCACATACTTATTTCTATATGGGACCCTATCATATAAATTGCTGCATTTCACAGATATTTTTCTAAAACTGTATATTCTAATACTTGACCAAGTCCTTATTTGTTCAGGAAGGAAGAATTTTATATAATACCTAGTTCATTTAAAAAATGCAGTAGAATCACTCAAGACCATCAGGTATTTAATAATTTAACTATAAGGGAAGAAAAATTCTTATTAACTTTGATCGTTATGTTTAAGTTGTGAGTTAATATTAGCATTATATAAACAGTTAAGTTGTTTAGAAATATCTTGGGAGAAGTATTCCTATTAAGCTCTTTAAAGTAAGGGACTGGTTTAGAGTTATGTATTTTTGCTTATTTTCAAATTTTAATTATTCCATTCTTCTGCCTTATAATAAAGCTTCTAAGACAGAGAACAGAACTAATTATAGAAGTTCTCCTTTGGAGAGTTATAATATCACGTAGTGAACAGTCTTATAAAATAAAGAATAAGTTTAAGTTGATGAATATTTAACTGAAGTTTTTTTTAAATCCATGAATAATTTCTTTGATTTTATTTTAAAGCATTTATAAATTACTTACTTACATTTAGGCTGTATGATTCATAAACATTTGAATTTCCCGATGATTTCTATTTTGATTTTTTAATGCACACACAAAAAAATGCACAGCAAGCCACATATTTAAGCATTCACCAACAGCTTTAGTTTAGTATATTACATATTCCAAAACACATTTAAAGACATTATATTATTTAGTTACTCACCACAGTACCTGTAAAGTAGATCAAGTAGATATTGTTATCTCTATTTTACAGAAGAGGAACTGAAACTCGGAGAAGGTACATTTTTAAGGTTGTACAGCTACAAAGTAGGCATATTGTAACCTAAGTCCCTAAAGTCCTGGTCTTCTGTCTCATTCTATGACAAGTTTCTGACCTCTGCAGGAGACCAAGAGTACCTAACTAACCGAGAGGAAGCCAAATCCAAACAGCATTTTCTAAAGTAGACTAGAATATTGCTACATCTTAGATATCAGACAGGGAAATCTCCATTTAGTATCTCTTAATGGTGAGTGTGGCCAAGTCTAAATTATTCATGTTCATAAGACCACGAAAAACAGATAAATGAAAGTGTAGAACAAAGAGCAAAGCCTTACTTCATTGAACATTTAACTGCCACCACCCTTCCCAAATCTAGCCATTTGCTATAGATACTAATAAATAAGGTGACTGATTTGAGTTGTCTCCTTTCTCTTTTGCAACAAAATGTCTAAAAGGCAAGTAATAGGAAAGAAAAGAAAAAAAGACATGGAAAAAATCAGTCACTGATTACTAAATTAATTATGAAAGGGAAGTATATTCCTTTTTAAAAATGATTACTGGTCGTTTGAAAATTTTCACTTAAGTATACAACCATTGAGATGGCTTCTTTTATCTACCCGTGAAAATCCTTTAGTATCTATCTTATGTAATGTAAACTCACAGTGTTTCCTTTTATATAACAAAAACTCCTGCTTTCCAAATTTATTCCTTTCATTAATTTATCAGACAGTTTATTGGTACACAGACAACCTGTTTTAAAAGTCTTTTTCATTCTTGCCCACTAAGGATTTTGTCCTTTCAAAAACAAGTTTCTTATAAGCTGATATAATGGGAACTTATAATACTGTATCTGGGAGACATCAAAATCCATTATCATAGACTATCAATGATGTAGCCAAATGAAGTACATTTTTAAAAAGTCTTTCAGTAATTGGACTTCCTTACCTATGTATCTATTGTATACATTCTTAATGGGCTTCTGCCATCTTTGAATTGTAAATATAAATAAGAATAAAATTTAGGAAATAGTTTTCTGGCCTTGTTGTGCTTACTTCATAAACTAGTTGAACACTGAAACCAGCAGAGACTCTGGGATGATCTATAGATAGATGTTGTATTTTTGAAGTATAATAAATAGGGCTTTAACCATATATAGACCTCCAATCTGCTGATTTTACCACTTTTTTCACTAAGTACACTCCCCATTTCCCCACTCCCCTAATTACCTAAGCTTAGATTCCTTGGTCCATGAATCCATACATCCTCAACTGCCTCCTTCACACTTATCTGACAGAAGCCCAGATATGGCTAAATACAGCTCTTTGTCTATTTCTTGCCTACACCTGAAATCTTTATGTGGCTCATGAAAACCACATGACTGCTCTGACATCTTTAAATTTATAACCTCAGACATTGAGTTAACCCTCATCTGCCCAGAAGTCCTACTTTATTTCCTTAATCATTTCATTCACCTTCTGGGAGAGCTGGCCTCTGTCCCCACCACTTCACTGAAAGTATACCTGTCAAGGTCAACAAGTCTCCAATTTGCCAGATCAGTGATCAAGTCTCAAGAATTATCTTCTTCTTCTATCTCTAAAGGCATTTGACAGTCTCCTTCCTCCTTGAAACTATTTTTTTTTTTCACTTACCTTCCAATAGTCTCCCTCTGCTTTCTTTCCTATCTCATTGGAAGCTCCCTCTGTTTACCAGTTTCTTCTTCCTCCTATTCTCAAATCTGCAAATGTTGCAATGTCCTAGGACTCAGTTTTTATTACCTCTTTTCTATCTACTTTCTCTAGGTGATCTCACCAATCTCATTGTTTCAAATACCATCTATACAGATGAGTCCCAAATTTATTCCTCCAGTCCCAGCCTCTCACCTGAGCTCTGGTTTTGTATTTCCACTTGCCTTCTGGATAACTCTACTTGAATGACTGCTAGGTATTACAAATGCTTGACCTAATTGACATGAACAGGCCACTATACCGAACAAGTACAGAACACACATTAGGGCCTAAACTCCTTAATTTATAAAGGACTTCTATAAATTGGGGAGAACAAAACCAACAACCCAATAGTAAAATAGCAAAAAAAAAAAAAAAAAACCAAAAACAAAACCCACAGATGGTTCACAGAATAAAAAAAAAAGATGTTCAATATCATTCAAACTAAAAGAAATGCTAATTAAAATCACACAGAGATACCACCTCTCACATATCATATTGGCAAAAAATTCAAATTGGATAAAACATTCTCTTGACAAGGCTATAGGGAAACCAACAAAGTTGCTAGTGGCAATACAAAATGATAAAAGTTCTGTGGACTGAAATCTGGCCATATCTACCAAAATTACAGATACACTTAATTTGATCCTGTAATCTGACAATTACTGCCCTTAGACTCAGGCAAGTGAGGTCCCAGCCTGGGACCTCTGCCTAATGATTTAGAGCAGAGGTTGGCAAACTATGACCAGAGGGCCAAATCCAGCCACTGTAGACAAAGTTTTATCAGAACACAGCCATGCTCATTTGCTTTTATTTTGTCTATGGCTGCTTTTCCTCCACAATGGCAGAACTGAGTAGTTGTGAGAGACCAGGTATCCCACAAAGCCTAAAATATTTACTAGCTGGCCCTTTACAAAAAACATTGACCCGCTTCTGCATTAGAGTGACTTCTTCAAATTTACCCAAGTCTCCCTCTGGTGGGGTCAGCAGTGCCCTTTGGCCGTGGTGCTGTAACCTGAAATTGGTCCTGTAATAGCTGTGGTCTCTACAAATACCTAAATCAAAGTTTTGTAACTCACCGTCCAATGCCTGGAATGGGTCCCAGCTCCTGTTTCTCCCCTCAAGTCCCTCTCTAACCCTTCAACTGACCACTTCCTAGACGTGGGGGTCAACCAGATGCCCCAAGAAACTTAGGGAAACTCATGCCTATGGGGTAGTCTCATGATTCCAAGACTGGCCTGAGGTCCAGTGGGGGAAACTTGGTGAACCAATCACTCACTGATATTAGGCTGCTACAAATGATGCTAACATGTTGATTTAGTATAACTCCCATGTCAGGCATAGGATAAGTTCAGAACTATGGGCCACTACCAGTCCCATAGCTAACCCTTGGACTTGAGCCTCCACTTTCTTTCATCAGCATTCTGATTATGGTGTCACCTCTGATCAAGAACATCTGAGGATGATCCTGTGCTATCCCTACCACCTGCATCCAGGAAGTCCAAGGTCTTTCCATCACCTCCTCAGGAACTGTGCCACATGGCCTCTGGGTTGGGGAGAGGGGGGCTTTCTTTTCCAAAAACTTTCAAGACTATTGCTGCACGATTGGCCCTTCCAATTGCTGCCCTCTGGCCTCCAATTAATGTGATGTGATGCTCTCTTCCAGACCTGACTTAAACTGTGCTGGACAAGGAACAAGCATTCATTAGTAAATTCTTCTTGCTCGCTCACGAGTTCCAGGCCTGTCCTTTCCACTTGTGGCAGTATGTGGAAGGCAGGGTTGTGATCAACATGGAAAGAGATCACATTCTAGGAATACAGTAATCAGAGCCTAAAAGCTCAAGAGAAGACATAGTTGGAAGATTTGTTGTTCTACATTTAAGCTATAAAATTCCAAATAATAAATTTAACATGCCAGAAAACAAATATTGCCCACATATTCCTGCATACTCTGGGGAAGACAAGCATTGGTGGCTGCCATCCAGAAAGCACAGCAACACCCTTTGAGAGAGTCATTTGAAACCAGTATTCACAGAGGGGCAAGGTGGATGATGTAGTAACCTGAGTGATGATATAAACAGCACTAAATAAAGGGTATTCAGCAACTGCAGAGGCAAGAAAGTCTCCTGTTTCCATACAAATGGGTTCTGAATAGCCATGGCATTGCAAAGATAATAGTGTCGCTACCTTTTTCTAGCTATGGGAGATACGAAATGAGCCGGCAATGGCACATTTGACAATAAAGAACACTAAAACACGGTGCCTGGCCACTGATTGGACAATAAATAAATATGCAAGTACCTTTTTTCTAACCATTATACTAAATCTTCATCAATAAATCACTATACCTCACCTGGGCCCAAGAATTTTGTAATACATTTTAAAGTCACATTGTTTATAGGGATGGGAGACCTACAAAGAATATTTGCCTGGAGCCACACACATCCTAGGAACCATCCTAAATCCCACTTCTGGGAATCTATCCTACAGATATTGAGGAAGATGTGTAATGACATACTTCAAAGTTCTTCATTATCGCTTTCTTTGTAATAGCAAAAGATAAAACAATCAAGGGATCTTGCTTTGGAACAACCTGTGGTACATCCACACGACGGGACATTATGCAACTGGGAGACATAGAATAAGAAATATCTCTACAAACTAATATGATGAGATTTCTGGGATATGTAGTGAGGCGAGAAAAGCAAGGCATGGAACAATGCATAAAATATTCTCCCTTTTGCAAGAATGGGAGAACATAAGGATAAACATTTAAGAATGAAAACTGGAAGGAAGAACAAAGTATTAATAAAAATGGTTAGCCACAGTGGACACGAAGCAATAAAGCACTTGGGGATGGGGTGAGAACAAGACTTAATAAATACTTTTTATGTTGTTTTGCTGTTTGAACCATGTACATGTATTACTTATTTAAAAAATAACTTAAAGCTTTTACCTGAAATATATATTATTTGACTCATTGATCTCACTTCTAGAAATCTGTTCTAAGGCAATAATCAGAATATAGATCACAGCAATTTTCAGCTTAAAAATTTTCACTTGAATACAGGCTGAAAGTTCAACCAAAAAAAGTGACTAAATATGGTATATACATATAATCCACAGTCAGTGAATTCATATTTTAAATATTAAATGCTCATGACAGTTAAAACAATATAGATGGAGGACGCAAGATGGCGTTAGTGTAGGAGGGCGCACACTGCAAGCTCCTAGAGCAAGGCGGATTGTGGACGGGGTCCTGTCTGTGCTGTGCACGCGTGGAGTGAGAGGCTTGGGACATCTATCTGCGCGGATCGGCAGCGTGGACCGAAAGGTGGAGATTCGTGAGTTTTGAGGCTGCTGGTGGAGGTTAGCAAGGGCGGCTGAGCCCCGCGGTTAGGGGAAAAAAAAAAAAAATTAAATAAAACGGCCATTTGGAGCCAAGGGCGGGGCGAAAAAGTTTTATTTTCTGGGGATCTGGCCGCCTGGCGCCCCTTGGACCTTGTGTGAACAGAGCAAACGAGCTAATCAGCACCCAGTGAACCGGAGGGGGGATTTTGGTTGGGAAACGCAGCTGATTTCCCTAGCCACCCAGGGATAAGACCTGGGCCGCTGCGGAGCCAGGAGGAAGGGACACTTCCCAAAAAAGGGAGGGTTCGGTTGGAAGACAGGGAAGGGTATTTTATATTTTTAGACATTGATCTGGCTGCCTGCACCACCCCATAGCTTTGGGGATCAGATAAGCCAAACTGAAGCAGCATCAGGCTGAGAGCAGACACGAATCTGCACTCAAACTGATTTACTGAGCAGCCCGGTGACGCTGGAGCTCGGCGCCAGAAGGGGCGGAATCCGCCATCTTTAGCACTCCTCACTGACTAACATCAGAGCTTCAGCTAACCTGGGGAGTCCGGAAAGTGGGACGTGCTTGATTAATTTCCACGGGCCCAGCTAGGGTCCCTTCCATAAGGGGGTTGGTCTAGAGGAGGAATTATTTTGGGTCCTGCATTTGGCTAAAAAAAAAAAAAAAAGTGAGGTCACCTCAACAAATGAAAAATAAATTCTTTTTAATTTAGTTTAATA
>JAKSZT010054303.1:1551585-1615393 GCA_026826555.1 Tolypeutes matacus | reverse complement strand
TGCTAGTTGGTGTTTGGTAATAATTCCTCGGTGCCAGGGAGGTCCAAGCCTGGGAGTCATGTCCCATGCCGGGGAGAAGGCAGTGAACTTATATGTTGAGTTTCGCTTAGAAAGAGGCCACATTTGAGTAACAAGGAGGTGTTCAGGAGGTAACTATTAGGCAATATATATTACTAGGCTAAGTTTCAGATTTTACAAGAATAGGGTTCATAAGGACAAATGTTAATATCAAGGGCCTGCCTCTCTCACTTGGAGTTGGAGTGGACATCACCATCCCAGTCGCCTCTGGATTGGGGGAAGAAATATGGACTAGAGTGGACTTGATGGTATTCTCTTGCTCACATATGGTGATTCTTGCAATGCAAGAAATTATAACAATGAGGTGGAGCCAGTGGCCACTTGACAGTTTTTTGGGTAGGGAGGGGATGAGCAGTTGAAATACAGGGGCTTCTTTGGGAGTTGGAGGTTGTCCTGAGTACTGTTGTGGCAATGGATGTAGGCCATTTTAAATCAGCACACACCACTCAGAACTGAGTGGGAGAGAGTGTGGTCTACAGTGTGAACTGTGGTCTATGGTTGGTGGCAAGGCTCCAGGATGTGTAAGTTCATTGAGGGTGGTGGGCCACACTGTGGGAGATGTTTGTGTGGGATGTGGTGGGAGGTGTGGGAGGTGGGCAACATGGGAATCCCAGTGGGTTCCGTGTAATATTTTGGGTAATCTAAGCACCTCTTAAAATATATGTATATATATATATAAATAACATTTTTGTAAGCAAATACACATATATGCATATATATTTATATATTATTTTGCAAATGTTTGTATGTATTGTGAGAATTTTGATTTTTACCCATAATAAAAAAAAAATGCTCATGACAATTTGTGAAAAGAGATTATATATGGAATGTGTGAAAAGAAACTATGTATGAAATGACTGCAATAAAAAAAAAAAGAAAGAAAGAAAAAAAAAAAGAAAAACACCAAATACTTTAAATGTTTTTCTCTAGGTGTTGTGATTATCAATATTTTTTCCTTTTTTAGACTCTTCTGTATTGTCTGTGTTGTCCAAATTGCCAACAATGAACGTTACTTTATATTTATTTTTTAATTACTTTTTTTGAGATTTTTTCTTAAACATCTTATTTGGAAATAATCTCAAGCTTACAGAACAGTTGCAAAAATAATTTTAAAAAATTCATACAGAGAACTACAACATGTCCTCCTCCAGATACCGAGATTCACCAATTTTAACATTTTGCCACATTTGTCATATCATTTTCTCTCTACACCTATCTGTTAATCCATTTATCTATCTATTGAATTACTTTTATATTTAGTATTTTTCCAGACAATAGATCTTAAATATTAAATATTTAATATTTAAATAGTATTTAGCTTTAAAAAAAAAAAGACTGATTTTGTTCTGTTTATTAATCAGTACCTAAAATTTAAAAAAATGTGAACCTTTTAATTCTTGCATGTGAGGAAAGATATTCAATGAAAATTGAGCATTTCAGTATTTAATTACACTGGTATAATAGTGAGAAGAAATATCAAATAAATACAGGTCTTGAAGAAAGGAACATTTTCCTTCCTATCTTCTGCTCTTTAGGCTAGTTATAATGTCATACATAGGCATTTACATCTTTTAAACCTGGTTTATTAAAAATCCACGCTGTCGGGAGCAGATGTGCCTCCAGCAGTTGGGCGTCTGCCTCCCACATGGGAGGTCCTGGGTTCGGTTCCCAGTACTTCATAAAAGAAGACAAACAACAAGCAGACAACGAACAAAAACAAAACAGCAAACAGAGGAGGGAGCCAACTCAGGGGAGCCTATTAAAAAAAAAAAAATCAGCAAAAAATAATAATAATAATCAGTGCTGTCCAACTCCACAAACATACCGAGGCAGTTCTCAAGCTCCTCTTCTTCCACCCTTCTTTGCTCCTCCCACTCCTCAGTAGGTGGTCCTTACTCCCCAGTGATGGGGTGGAAGCCTCTGGCACATGCTTCCCCATTAATTTTTATCTCTGCTTTTACACCCTCAAGTTGTACAAAGCCAGCTGACTACCCATCCCTTTTTTTTTTTAAAGATTTATTTATTTATTTATTCATTTATCCCCCCCTTGCTGCTTGTGCTCGCTGGGTCAGCTAACCACGCCGCGCAGGCGGGCTTTGCCTTCACCAGGAGGCCCCGGGAACTGAACCCGGGGCCTCCCATATGGTAAACGGGAGCCCTACTGATTGAACCACAGCCGCTTCCCCTACCCATCCCTTTTCTTTTTTTTTTTTTTTTTTTTTTTAGTCTATTTAACATGTATTTATTCGTGAAAATGCATAGAAAGAGAATCATGTAAAATACATATCAGTCTGCTATGAGTAGGGGGAAGCCAGTGGAGAAGGGGAGGGGAAGAGGTAGTGGCAGAAGAAGAGAATGGAATTTAGGAAGTGCTCAAGTCAAACAAAGCACATCCAATTTTTTAAAAGAGAAATGGCTAGGCAAGCAAAGTGTTCTCAAAGTCTGACAATACAGCAACTGAGATGGACATGTTAAGTAACATTCAACTTTTAACAGATAATAGAACTCTTAAGATATCTTAAGGGCTAGTTTACTGGTTTCATCTGCAGTAAGATGGGACAGGGAAAAATATTACCTCTGAATTGTTCACTTCATTTGATTCTACTTGGGTTAATTTCATTACTGAACATGTGAGCTCAACCCACCACTTCCTTAATTCCCTAGCAGGAGGCAGTATGGTCTTCATCCATATTCTGTCACTACCATATTTGTACACAATAAACTAAGTCCATGCTTTCAACACGCCCAGCAGCTTACCACCCTTCCCATTCCTGGAACATTTTCAGACTCTGCAGAGGAGAATGCCAAGGCAGTGCTTCCGCACCCACGTGCTCTTACCCATCCCTTTTCTACCACAGTTCCTCATACGCCTTTCTCTTCAGCACCGATAGCTCTCTCAGCTCCATGATATGGAGGCATCAGCCTCCCCTAGAGGGAAACGCCTTCTCCTGACCTGCTAACACCATTCTACTTCTTTCCTATTTAATCGCCAACTTTCTGAAGCAGGCTACCCTTGCCTCCTCTTCCTCACCATTGCTCTCTGATTAGCACCTGACATCCCCAGGACCTTTTCTTTTTCCTCTTCTTTGACCTCTGGGCTACCTTACCTATGTGCTAAGACCTTCTTCATTAAACCGTTCACTTCCTAGGATATGCTAGGTAAAGTGGCATGGTGGAATGAGACAGGCTTTGCAGTAAAAACACCTGAGCTCACATTCTCATTTTGCCATTTACTAGCTATGTGGCAGTTGGTCAATTTACTGTCCTAAGGGTCATTTTCCTCATCTTTAATTAATTAAATATTAATTAAAGTTAATATTTATTCTGGCAAGGTAGCTGTAAGAATTAAAGATAATGTACATAGAATGCTTGGTATGTGGTGTAAGCACTTAGTAACTGGTAACATCGTTATCCCACATCTTCAGCCACTGCATTGCCATGTTTTATGGCTGTTGCTTTTGTTTCAATTTGGTCATGCTAATTATTTCCTTCTCTTTTTTTTTTTTTTTTTTTTAAGATTTTATTTATTTATTCATTTATCCCCCCCTTGCTGCTTGTGCTCGCTGGGTCAGCTAACCACGCTGCGCGGGTGGGCTTGCCTTCACCAGGAGGCCCCGGGAACCGAACCCGGGGCCTCCCATATGGTAAACAGGAGCCCTACTGATTGAGCCACAACCGCTTCCCTCCTTCTCATTTTTAAACCATGATAAATCTTTTGATCAAGTCTCCTTTTGCTCTGCCAATGTTACTAAAAGTGGGAGATCAGTGGATTCTGAGGGGGGAAAAAATGATAACTTAAGTCACAGCTTCTGGTGGCGCTGTCTTCATTAGAAGACATTTATTGAGCACCTACTATGTGTCAGGTGAGTGAAAAACAAGTAGAGTTCTTCCCTTCACAGAGTTCGATGTCTAGCATAAAAAAATAGACTTTAAGGAATTACACAAATAAACAAAATTGTAACTGATGAATGTTATACAGGACAGGTGCATGGTACAATAAGAGGCAAAATTTGGATGCTGAGGCTTAAATAACAAATAGGAATGAATTAGGCAAAAGCAAAAGTCAGGGGAAAGGAGGGGATAGCCCAAATAGAAACAGCATGTACAAAGGCCCTGTGGTAGAAGTGAGTGTAGTGATTTAGGAAACTGAAATAAGACCAGTGTTTTTTGAGTGAAGAGGATCCTGCTGTGAGCAGAGCCTTGTTGGCCATCTTAAGGATTTTGGTCTTTATCCTAAGAGAATCCTATGGGTTCCGAATGGCAGGATCAGATTTATTTTTCCAAAAGATCATCTTGTTGCTCTAATGAGAATGGAATTAGAAGGAAACCAGGGATGGTTTGGTAAAACCAGTTAGGAATGATTGCAGTATTCTGGGAGACGCTTATGGTGGCTGGACCAGGATAATGATGGTGAAATTAATAAGCAATGAATGATTTCGAGAAGGGAGAGACATGCAGGATGATTATTAGGTTTCTACTTTGCAGAACTGAAATGATGGTGGTGTGATTTACTAGGAGAGAGAAGACATAAAAGAGAACCAGTATGGGGATAAGATTATACATTTGCTTTTGGTTAAGTTGAGTTCAAAGTGCCTTTGAAACACCCAAATGTAGTTGTCAAGTAGGCAGTTGTTTGGGGCTCAAACAGCGGCCAGTGCTATGGAATTAAATGTGTCATCTTCAGATGGGCCTTAACTGAGGTTGAGGGTGAAGGTAAGATTGCTTACGGAGAAGGTCTACAGAGGCAAGAAAACATGACATGGGAATCTCATGGTTGAGGTAATAGAGCCTGCAAATGAAAAAGAAGGAATAGTCTAATATTTATGTAACCTAAAGCTTCTTTCAAAATAAAAAAAGAAGGACTAGTCATTGAAGTAGGGTAAAAACTGAGAGAAAGTGATTGAAGTAAGGGAAAGAATATTCCAAGAAGGGACCAGTCAACAGTGTTACATGCTGTTGAGAAGGTAAGAAAGTAAAGAGTGAAAAAAAATCTCAATTGGATTCAGTGACATGCAGATCACTGTGGTTATGTGTTTTTGTCTGCCCAGAATCTTTTCTTTGGGGAACCAATCCTCAGCCATTTTTAAATTGTATGTGTTTAATTTAAGTGCCCAGCCCAGCCCAGGGTTGGTATGTGGCACAGCCAGAGTGATCATAATCCTTTCAGAAATCTGTGCTGGAGCCATCAGAAAAGACACCTGGACTCTATTGGGATCACAAGCTCTAAGCAGTACATAAATCTGGATGCTCCTGAGGCCATCTTCCTGCCACATAGATAGAGCTTCTGTGTGTGTGGAAGCACCAAGCAGAGACCAGGAAGAAAGAGACCCAGATTGCTGATGTCATTTGACCCTGGATCCAGTCATCACTGAGGCCAACCCACTCATCTTGGACTGCCCTACTTCCTGATCCAATAATTTCCCTTTTTTACTTAAGCTAATTTGAGTTGTAATTCTGTCACTTGCATCCAAAAGAATGCTGGAAAATAAAGGAATTGCTGACCATAGGGAGAATTGTTTGGGCCAATGTTAGGGGCAGAAGACAAGCTGGGATAGGCTGAAGAACAAGATGGGATTGAAGACAAGGATCCTGCAAATATAGAAAACTGATGAGAAGTTTGGCTGTGAAGAAGAGGAAAATAATAATACAGTAGCCGTGTTTTCTAAACAGGTGAACTGAAGGCCTTTGAAAGTCAGGAAAGGATCCAGTTGAAAGACCAAGCTGACTACAAGGGAGAGAAAGATCAATGACAAAGGTTCTGGGAGGGAGGAGCATTCAAATTCTTTCTTTAGCTATAAAACTTAGAGTCAGCACATTTTGGAATCATAACTTTCTACATACTGAAAGGCCCTAAAAAGCCAATTCCCTTATTTCCTTGAGCCCACAGAGTTTAGATGTCTTACATAGTCTATCATGGCTCATGATGACAGTCACCTGTTTCCCAGGCTAGTATTTTCTCCATTACAGCATTTTTGACTGTAATGTGTTGTTTTTCCTCTAGATGTTTTCAAGATTCCCTCTGTATCTTTGGATTCTAGGAATTTGGATTCTAGGTGTGTGTTTTGTTTTCCAATCCTGTTATTGGATTATTAAGCTTCTTTCTTCTGTAAATTGATGTCTTTCACCAAATTTGGGAAGTTTTAACCATTATTTCTTCAAATACTTTTGCTACCTCATTTTCTTTCTTCTCTCTCTGGTATTCAATTTGCATGTGTGTTAGACCACCTGAATTGTTCCATGGGTCTTCAAGGCTATTTTTTCTTTAATTTTTTTTCTCTCTATTTTTCAGATTGCATAATTTCTATTGAGCCATTTTTAAGTTCACTGACTCTTTAGCCATCTCCAATCTGATGTGAAGCCCATTCAGTAGAATTTTTTCATCTGTTATTAAAATTTCCTGCTCTAGAATTTCCATTTGGACTTCTATTTATAGGTACAAAGGAACCTACAGGAA
Source organism: Tolypeutes matacus (assembly GCA_026826555.1). Taxonomy (NCBI): domain Eukaryota; kingdom Metazoa; phylum Chordata; class Mammalia; order Cingulata; family Chlamyphoridae; genus Tolypeutes; species Tolypeutes matacus. Next base: position 1,608,861 of record JAKSZT010054303.1, on the reverse strand, counting down.
AGGTCCATTTGGATCTTTCTATTTATCTGCTGTTTTTTTCCCATATATTTATTCATTATATATATATATTGTTATTAAGTCTGAACATATTTACAAAAGCTGCTTTAAGTCTGTCTGTTAATTGCCACATCTGGATCATCTATGCACAGGTTTCTATTGACTGCTTTTTCCTTAAGTATGGTTCACATTTTCTTATTTCTTCTCCTGGCTCATGATTTTTTTTTTATTGGATACTGGACATTATGAAAGATAATATAGGGACTCGGGATTCTGTTATGTGCTTTTGACCAGAAATTTTTGTTATAGCAGACTGAATTCAAACACTAAATTCTATATTCTAGAGGTAGAGTGTATGTTATGTATGTTCATGTATGAATGATATACTTAAATAAAATTTTATTTTAAAAAATATGTTATAAACAGAATCCCTTTGACTTCTGGGAAGATGGTGGACTAGGAAGACACGGGACTCTATTCTCCTCCAAAAAAATAGAGTACAGGCTGAAACAGCCTAGAAAAAGATCTTCTAGGGTTTAAGACACCAGGTGAGGGTTGAACACCACTCAGAGGAGAGAGGGACAAAGGAAAGAAATCGCGACAACAGAACTGCCGCTGGCATCATCGCCCACACTAAAGACTCTTTAGAATTCTCCGGCCTCTAGGCCTACAGCTACAGACAAAGGGGGCTCCAGGGATCTACCACTCCAAGAAAGGGGAGAGAGAGGGATACAACCTAAGGCGGATTCAGCTTCTAACCCACAAATTTGGTCTGCTGTGTCCCACCAGCCCTTCAAGGCTGGATGGGACCACACTGTGGTTTGCCCTGAAAGCTGGCACAGGACTGGAGAAATCCAACCCTCACAATTTCCCCTCCCTTCTAGCCAGGACTGATTGTGGAAGACGTACCTCCCCAGGAAAAGTGAGAGAGAGGGACACAGCCTAACACTGACACAGCTTTTGATTCACAAATTTGGTCTGCTGTGTCCCAGGAGCCCTTCCAGGCTGGGTAGGGCCACACCATTGTATGCCTTGGGAGCTGGCAAGGGGCTAAAGATATATGACCCTCCCAGTCTCTATTAACTGGACTGATTGTTGAGGACTCAGAGGGGAGTGGAAATATTTCATAGCCAGGAAAAGGGAGTGGGGCTGCCAGAGAAGGCTGGAGAACTGTCTCAGAGAAAGTTTGAATTACAAGGCTCCTAGCTGCCATACAGGGAGCTCTATCACATTGATCTGGTTTATGTTGCAAAAAAAATACACTCCAATCAGGCATTGAACTGAGAGCTGCCAAAGAGGACAATCTGCTGGCAGAACAAGGAAGTGCATGCGAGAAAATAAAAAGTAAGAGACACATTTTCTGGTCTCTATAGCCTCACTCCCCAAGGCCCTAGGAAGTGAGTCTATAACCAATTACTGGGTCCAGTGCCCAGTTTTGAGCAACTAGCAGGGACAATCCTAACAACCCAGGTCAAGCCAAGAATCAAAGAGCAGTGGTAACACAGAGCCTCCTGCCACTAAATCTCTACAAAAGAGAGATTTTGTGCATCTGAGTAAATTACACCCTAATCAGATATCTAGACATCAGCAAAAAATTATGAGACATACTAAGAAAATAGAAGACATGACCCAAGAAAAGAAATATATCAGAGCCCCCGAAGAGATGCAGGATTTGAGAGAACTAATCAGCAAGATGTGCACAAATTTCCAAAATCAAATTAATGAGTTGAAAGACAATATGGATAAAGAGATAAATGACATCAAAATGACATGGGAAAAAAAAAAAAAAAAGACATTGAGCAAGTGCAAAGAAGAATTAGAAATTCTGAACAGAAAAGTAACAGAGCTCATGGGAATGAAAGACAATAGGTGAGATAAAAAGCACATTAGAGGGAAGCGGCTGTGGCTCAATCAGTAGGGCTCCTGTTTACCATATGGGAGGCCCTGGGTTCGGTTCCCGGGGCCTCCTGGTGAAGGCAAGCCCGCCCGCACGGCGTGGTTAGCTGACCCAGCGAGCACAAGCAGCAAGGGGGTGATAAATGAATAAATAAATAAAATCTTTAAATAATAATAAAAAAAAAAGCACATTAGAGGCATACAACAGCACACTCAAAATGATAGAAGAAAGAATAAGTGATACAGAAGACAGAACAGCTGAAATTGAAGAGAGAAAAAAACAGAGAGAGAAAGAATGGACAAAATTAAGCAGGGGCTCAGAGTATTGAATGACAATATGAAACACAACAATATATGTTTCATGGGAGTTCCAGAAGGAGAAGAGAAAGGAAAAGGGGCAGAAAGAGTATTTGAGGAAATAATAGTTGAAAACTTCCCAACTTTCATGAAAGAAATGAACTTACATGTCAAAGAAGCACACCGTACTGAATGATAATAAATCTGAACAGACTACTCCAAGACACAAACTACTCAGAATGTCAAATGTCAACGATAAAGAGAAATTCTCAGAGCAGCAAGGGAGAAGCAAACCATCACATACAAGGGACACCCAGTGAGACTTAATGGAGAAATATCTTCAGGAACCATGGAGGCAAGAAGAGAATGGTATAATACAATTAGGATACTGAAAGAGAAAAACTGCCAGCTGAGAATTCTTTATCCAGCAAAATTGCCCTTCAAATATGAAGGTGAGTATAAAATATTATCAAACAAACAGAAACTAAGAGAGTTTGCAAAAAAGAACCTACCTTTACAGGAAATATTAAAGGAAACCTTAGAACCTGAAAGAAAAATACAGGAGAGACAGGCTTGGAGAAAAGTATAGAAGAAGGAATAGCAGAAAGGATAACCAAAAGAGTAAAAAGATAGACAAAAATATGATATAACATACGAAAACCAAAGAATAAAATGGTGGAAGTAAATAGTGCATTTACAGTAATATCATTGAATGTGAATGGATTAAACACCCCAATCAAAAGATACAGGCTGACGGAATGGATTTAAAAACATGAGCCATCCATATAATGCTTATAAGAAACTCACCTTAGACCCAGAAATTCAAACCGGCTGAAAGTGAAAGGTTGGAAAAAGACACTCCACACAAATAGTAACCAAAAAAGAGCAGGGGTAGCTATACTAATATCAGATAAAACTGACTTTAAATGCAAAAAAGTTCTGAGATATAGAAGTCCATTACATATTAATAAAAGGGACAATCCACCAGGAATATATATAAATCATTAATATCTATGCACCTAACCTGGGTGCCCCAAAATACATGAGACAAACTCTGGCAAAACTGAAGGGGGAAATAGACATCTCTATTCAACACCCCACTCACTTCATTAGATACAACAACTAGACAGAAGATCAATAAAGAAACAGAACTTGAACAATAAGATAAATGAGTTAGACCTAACAGACATATACAGAATGCTGCATCCAAGCTTAGTGGGTTATAATCTTTCTCCAGGATAGAACACATGTTATGTCACAATGCAGGTCTCAATAAATATAAAAAGATTGAAATTTTACAAAGCACCTTCTCAGATCATAATGGAATGAAACTGGAAATCAATAATAGACAGGAAAAAAGTAAGTTTGCAAATGTGTGGAGGCTGAACAACATACTTCTAAATAATCAGTGGGTCGAAGAAGAATTGCAAGTGAAATCAGTAAATATATCGAGACAAATGAAAACAAGAACACAACTTATCAAAACTTATGGGATACAGTGAAGGCAGTCTTGAGAGGGAAATTTATAGCCCCAAATGCCTATATTAAAAAAGAAGAAAGAGCTAAACTCAAAGATTTAACTGAACAACTAGAGAAACTAGAAAAAGAACAGCAAACCAATCCCAAAGCAAGATAAGGGAAGAAATAATAAAGATTAGAGCAGAAATAAATGAAATTGAGAACAAAAAGACAATAGAGAAAATCAACAAAACCAAAAGCTGGTTCTTTGAAAAGATCAATAAAATTGACAACCCCCTAGCTAGACTAACAAAGGAAAAAAGACAGAAGATGCAAATAAATACAATCAGAAATCAAATGGGGGGAGTTACAAATGACCCCACAGAAATAAAAACAATCATAAGAGGGTATTATGAGAAAATGTACGCCAACAAACTAGACAACCTAGATGAAATGGACAAATTCCTAGGAATGCACAACCTACACTGACACTATAAGAATTATAAGAACTTAACAAAGCAATCACATTTAAAGAGACTGAATCCGTTGTCAAAAATCTCCCAGCAAAGAAAAGTCCAGGACCAGAGGACTTCACAGGTGAACTCTACCAAGCATTTCAAAAAGAATTAACACCAATCCTGTTTAAATTCTTCCAAATATTGAAGAGGGGGGGAAATTACCCAACACATTTTATGAAGCCATCACCCTAATATCAAAGCCAGATAAAGATACTACAAGAAAAGAAAATTGCAGACCAATCTCTCTAATGAACATAGATGCAAAAATTCTCAACAAAATACTTGCAGATTGAATCCAACAGCATATCAAAAGTCTTATACATCACAACCAAGTGGGATTTATTCCTGGTATGCAAGGCTGGTTCAACATAAGAAAATCAAACAACGTAACACACCATATTAACAAATTGAAGGAAAAAAACACATGATCATCTCAATTGATGCAGAAAAGACATTTGACAAAATCCGCATCCTTTTTTGATTAAAAAAAAAACACCTCTAAAGACAGGAATAGAAGGAAAAGTCCTCAATATGATAAAAGGCATATATGAAAAACCCACAGCCAACATCATACTCAATGGGAAAAGGTTGAAAGCTTTCCCTCTAAGATCAGGAATAAGACAAGGATGCCCACTGTCACCATTGTTATTCAACATTGTACTAGAAGTTCTAGCTAGGGCAATTAGACAAGAAAAAAAATTAAAGGCATCCAAACAGGAAAAGTGGAAGTAAAACTCTCTCTGTTTGCAGATGACATGATCCTGTACTTAGAAAACTCTGAAGTACCCATGACAAAGCTGCTTGAGCTAATAAATGAGTTCAGCAAAGTGGCAGGATACAAGATCAACACGCAAAAATCAGTAATGTTTTGGTACACTAGCACTGAACAATCTGAGGAAGAAATCAGGGGGGAAATTCTATTTAGAAACGCAACAAAAAGACTCAAACACCTAGGAACTGATTTAACCAAAGAAGTACAGGACCTATATGCAGAAAATTATAAAACAATGCTAAAAGAAAATTTAAAAGACCTAAACAAATGGAAAAACATTTCGTGTTCATGGATTGGTAGAATAAATATTGTGAAGATGTCAATCTTACCCAAAGTGATTTATAGATTCAATGCAATACCAATCAAAATTCCAACAGCTTACGTTACAGAATTAGAAAAAGCAATTACTAAATTCATTTGGAAGGGAAAGTGCACCCAAATAGCCAAAAGCATTCTAAAAAAGAAGAGCAATGTGGGAGGAATTTCACTGCCCGACCTTAAAACATATTACAGTAGTCAAAACAGCATGGTACTGACATAAAGATAGACACATCGATCAGTGGAATTGAGCTGAGAATCCAGAAACAAACCCTCATCTATACAGTCAACTGGTTTTTGACAAACCTACCAAGTTAATGTTAACGGGACAAAACAGTCTCTTCAACAAATGGTGCTGGGAGAATTGGATATCTATAACCGAAAGAATGAAAGAGGACCCTATCTCACTCCCTATACAAGAATCAACTCAAAATAGCCAGGACCATAAAACTTCTAGAAGAAAATGTAGGGAAACATCTTCAAGACCTTGTAGTAGGTGGTGGTTTCTTGGACCTTATTCCCAAAGCACACGCAACAAAAGAAAACATAGATAAATGGGACCTCCTCAAAATTAAACACTTTTGCACCTCACAGGACTTTGTCAAATGGGTGAAAACGCAGGCAACTCAATGGGAGAAAATATTTGGAAATCACATATCCAATAAGGGTTTAATATCCAGGATATAAAAAGAGATATTACAACTCAACAATAAAAAGACAAACAACCCATTTGAAAAATGGGCAAAAGATTTGAATAGACATTTGTCCAAAGAAGAAATACAAATGGCTTATATGCAATATTGACTATTTATGAATGATATTAGATTCCTAAAGATTTTAAGCTCTTTGAGGGCAAATGCTATCTTTTAAAAATTTATTTATGCTTCATAATTAGCACAGTGCTTGGTGTATAACAGGCATGAAATATTTGTTGAATAAATGAATGAGTAGGTAAATAAATGGATTCTTATAAAAAATGAATAAGATAACGTCAGATAATGATAATATTTACAGACTAGGGAGAAACAGGACACTTTACACAGGGAAGAAGCCCTCTCTAAGGGCTTTGAGCTATGGTCTTTATTTCTAGAAAGAGCTAACCATGAAAAGCTACAGAGGCATATAATTTCAGGCAGAGGGAATGCAAATGCAAAGTCCCTGAGGCAAGAATGAGCTTGGTTTATTCTAGGAATTAATAGAAGGCTAGTGCCTAACTAGATGACAAGCTTATCAAGAATAGGTTCCATTCCACACCCTTTTTCTAGTCTCCAAAGCACCTCACTGTGCAGGAATGCATACATGATCACGTATTGTTTGGTATTGGGGAACATTTTTTAACATGTTCAGAGCATATCTGATTGTGGTTCAAGAGAAGTTGTTTTAACAGTGATGGATAGCTCGGAAGTACTGTCCTTGCTCTAGGTTACTAAAAGCCTAAAGGCATGGACTGAATCATCCCCTGTTTTGAAGTAGCTCCAGAAACTGACTTGAGTTTATGTCCCAGCAATGTGATCACTGAATGTTCATGTTGTGGCCCAAGCGCTTCAGACAGACTCATGTGGATCGTTAGCCTGACTGCAATGCTGGGATCTACGAGTGTAGCCTGCTGGGCTCGGGAAGCCGCAGCTTCCAATTCCAGGAGATCGCCTTAGAGAGAGAGCTAGCTCTTCCCGATCTGGTGTAGAATTACAGCAATCACTGTGCCACTTATTGCTGGAAGAAAAAAAGAATGATTGGGTTTACTATAATAACCTACCCAGTTTTTGCCCAGATCTGCACTCTCCCAGCTTCAAGTACCATTTTAATAATGAAATTTCAGAATCCTTGACTGTGGTTTTGAGAAAGAAGTAAATGAAATTGCTGCTTATATTTCAAAGTGAGTTAAATGGAGACAGTTCACAAGATAAAATGCTTCAATATGTTGTGTGCATATGGACATACATGTATATATGCATATATAGTCGAGTATTCAGTACATATATGTGCATATATACATATATTTTATACATATACATGATCTGCAAATATAAGAAAACAAAGCAAGTGAGATAAGAAACTCCTTTCTTTCATTAAAATGTAGATGTTTAAAAATAATCTAAATAATGAACAACTTGATTATGTGAATACATGAAAAGACAAATTTAATTTAAATTCAAAGAGTGACATAAACCTCAAGTGTTTTATCACTTAGTTAACGCAAAGTTGAGAGCTGGAGTGCTACATTTAACCAGTGGTGGTGGTGCCAGGAAGCATGGATACTACCTGGCCTGGACTGTGTGTTGTGTCGTTTTTCTCTTTTCAGTATAAATCTAAAGTCAGAATTTCCATTTTACTAAACAATACTAATTGCTTATTAGTATTTTAGAACTATAGAGAGATGACTTGATATATTGCCTCTCAATCATTCAAATAGTTGCAAGCTAAAAATGTAAGTATATTTTTCAACAGAAGGATCCTATCGATGTCTTTTTACTAATTGGCCTCCCCACTGTTGCATGGAAGAATCATTACCCACTGTTTTTAAAAAAAGAATTTCTTTAAATCCTGCTGTTACTCACCATGGAACATCCTACCTAAAGATGCCCATATAGGACACAGTTGGACCGTAAATCAATGACTGCAATCTGCACTATGCCTTTTATGATTTTCACTCCAGATGCATAGTTGCTTTCTCATTCATAGATCTTAACACCGGTGGCTTCTCAATCTGCAGTCACACAGGGTTTTTATTTATCCCTAGTGTCAGCTGCTCAGGATGAAGATGGCCTGTCTCTTTGAAGTATGTTTTCTGGCATTTCCAAAAGGACATTTGTACATGCCACATTCTAAGTCAAATCATTCCAAAGAGATCCTACACGTTTGCAAAAGTCTCTCCAGCCATTTTCATGTTTTGCCGTGACAAACGAGGGATTTCATTATAGGTCATAGAGGTGTGGCGCCCAGCAGGTAATTGGATCTCAATAAACAGTCACTATAAGCAGCATTCACCAGAGAGGCAGCATACTTTACAGAAAAAAGCACAGCTCTGGGTTCTAATCTCAAGTCCACCCTTGACCAACTGTGTGACCCATTTTGGGCAAATCAACCTCTTTGAGGGCCAATTTTCTTTCCTCTAAAACAATAATGACACTTGACTTACAGATTTCATGAAGCTTAGGGATAAGATGTATATGGTGTTAGGGCTAAATAAAAAGCAGTTGTTGTAAGAACACGTTCTCCATAACGTTCCAGATTAACCATATCCACGTCTCGGTCTGGTGCATTCTAAAGGCACGGATGTTGCCCTAATGAGCAGCCCAACCTGGGGCAGGTCAATTAATCTCCAAGGCGCAGGTTTCTCATTGATAAGATGGAGGTAGTAATTTCTATCTCACAAGGTGGTTGGGAAAATTAAATGAGATAAGGAATGTGGAATTAAATATTAGGCAAGTAAGCAGTGCTCGATAAATATTAGTCTCCCTGCCTTCCCCAAGCTGTTTATAAGAAATTAAAATAACAACTGTAGAACCAACAATTACAGCACCTGAAATATCTGTGAGAAAAATATCCAGAAGTTCCTTTCTTGTGGGGCAGGCTGAGATGCCTGTTCAAGCACAGGAGAGCCGCCTCTTGGAGGAGGCATTGACTCCCGGGGCTATGAACACACTGTCCATTCGCCTGCACTCAGGCATACGTGATGTTAAGTAGAAAATTAACAAAACTGTTAATGGATTCATTTGATAGTTTTGGATTTTTAAAATCAGAATGTTTGAAGAACCAGAGGTAGAAAACATTATGTTTACATTTAGAAAACTTGCACAGATACAACTGAACCTTCCTTCGGAAATTAAATTACCAATCCAGTCACACTGTTCTTGCAAGGGGCATTCGGCTAGTTAAGGGAATGGAAAAATGCTATTAAGGAGAAAAGAAAACAAAGGACTGAGTATGTTGTTTCTGTTTTAGAGGGTAAACCAGTTTCAAGGTGGCAGAATGGCAAACACTGAAATTTCATCCCCTCTCACCAAAACCAGAGAAATGATAGACAAAAGTTTCTAGAAAGCCCTTCACCATCCAGAAGGCCACCCCAGCAAGAGTTGCTCCTTCCCTCCCCCAATACATAACTTCTTCAAGTGTCTTTACCACCCTCCCAAGTTCCATTCCTCACTCCCCGCCCACGTATGCTGCCTCTGAGAGCTTCAAGGAGGGAAGCCTCAGTATCTCAGGGGGAGGTTGAGAGAATCGTTTGCAAAAGCTGAGTTCATAACATGAATGATGCCTAAGAAGAAAGTCAACCTGATAAAGAGATTCACCAAAAGTCTTCTGGGGAGGGTTGGGAGCCAGGGGGTGCCAGAGGAATGAGGGCTGATCTTCTGTTTGGGATACTCCTTAATAGGTATTTCTGGTTAGGCAAGGTCCTAGACAAGGTCCCTGGGCATAGCTGGAGGGGAATTCTGCGTGTGAGATTTGTCGATTGATTGATTGATTGATTGAATCATTTATTTATATCAATATGTTCTCATTGTATTTATTTTATAGCTTGGGTTATAATCCAATAATATATATATATTTTTTCCAGCTTTGGCCATCAGGCTCTTTTGGCTGGCTCCTGTAGCCCTTTGAAATGCCCCCGTCATTGTGGATATATATTTTTTCTTAGCACTACCTTACTTTCTGGCACTATAAGATGCTCCAGCCTTGTCTTACATATTTCCTTCCCCAGTCCTAGAATTAGCCATTTCTCCAAGGACCCCTGGTTTCTTTTATTGGTAAATGGTGTTACGAACCAAGATCTGGGGGCTAGGTTTGGTCGTTGCTCCTGGGGTGTCATTGCTTCCAGGCCCTCTTAACTGAGACAGTAAGGAAATAGGTGAATATATACTGAGCCATGAATATATTCACATATCTATGAACATTTCTGTATGAACCATCTGTATCTGTATTAAGTTAAAACATGAGTTCATACTGATGTCTCCAAATGTCATCCATTACCACAGGGCTCATCTTAGCCTCCTCTCCTGGCTTATCTCTAAACTCCCACATCAACAGTGAGAAACCTGGTTCCTACTATACACCAGCCATTTACTTAATTGTTCAATTCCAGAATACATGCAGAGCCGCAACAGAATTGTTAACCTGTGCTCCCGTGGAGTGGCCATAAAATTTTAGTATGTCTAATAGCCTATTTTATATTGTCTCCTGTTCTGTTCTGTGATGTTGCCTTGCTCCATTGTCTCAGAGTTTTCAGTAGAAAGACTGTAACATACAACAGTCTTATAATGGAGGAAGAAAGATGTCTCCAGGTCAGGAGCAGGGAGGGGGATGTGAAACAAACACAACAGCCACAAGAAGGATGAAGAATTCAGCAGGAACAGGAATTAAGAAAGAGAGAGGCCTAGGAGAATTGAGGCTCTCTTTCCTGTCCTTGGAAATTTTCCGAAATGTCTCTAAAGGCTCAGGCATTGTCACAGAATACAGGCTGAGGCTTGTGTTCTTCAAGACAGGATAGGTGATGCAAGGACAACGAGGAAACCCTGACAGCTCAGTAGCGTCACACATTAAACACTAAAGTCCGAAATGGGTCATGCAGTTCCCTTCCATCCTGAGCACATGGGCTCTAACATCACTGCAGAAGAGAAGAGAGGGCTGGGGAACTGCTCATCGTGAAGCACCAGGTCTGGAAGTGCCTTTCCTCATGTCTACCCACGGCCCCAGCTTAACTGCAAGGGAGGCTGGGAAATACAGTCTTCCTGTGTGTCCAAGAAGAGGAAAAGGAGATTCAATTTGGTCAAACCCATGGCATTTGTCTCCACTACAGGGCTCACAACATTTTATTTGGATATTAAAGGAAAACCTGACCCACAAGGCTGAAGAGCTTCAGGCCATTTGGGGAACACAAGAAAGAGAAACTCAGTCATTCAGTCACCATTTCCAACTCCTCAGGGCAGAAAATCGAATTGATCCTCTGGGGTCTGGCTTCCCATCAGCTGAGGCCAAGTTAAGGGGAGACATCGCATAGTAACTGGGTTGCCCCTTCCAGTGCTGATTCCTCTAACAAAGAGGCGTGAACAGGGAGGGAATGCCTGGCATCTCTGGGGCTGCCCAACCAATTTTCACAGAGTGGGAAAGGTAACCTGAAAGGCTGTTTTATGAACTGCTCAGGATCAGTTGAGCAGGTTAATCAGGAAACAACCTTTGCCTTATATTTTACCCATTACTGTAGACAGGCACTATCAGGAAAAGTTGCAAAATAAATTTATATAGCATAAAAAAGTAATAAAATAAGATCCTAAAAGAAGCCTGCAAACACATGCATGCGCATGCACACATACTCAGAATATGCATAGAAATATTTGGAAAGTGTTTCCTCAAATAATGAATGATTTTTAAAATAGTAAATCTGCAGTCACTTCTAGATTATTTAAGGATACTCTTAGATTGAATGTGGCCAAATCCTTTCTCCCTACAGATCAAAGTGCCAGTTTCTATAGACTAAAACCAGAGACTGGAAACAGAGCTACAGAAGTTCTTGAGGGGGTGAGAAGTGTGGTAGGTGGAGTTTCGCACCCGGCAATCCGCATTCCTAGGGGTGTGAACCCACGTAAACAGGACACTGTGGAGATGTCATCTTTAGCTAAGGTGTGGTCAACTGAACCAGGCTGGGTCTTACTCTGGATTACCCAGTGCCTTATACAGAGGCCCCACGGAGAAGGAGGAAGTCAGAGAAAGGAGAGGACGTCATCATTAACAGGGAGGTACCCATGCAAGCCAGAGAACCCCAAAGATTGTGGCAAGCTGGCACCAGCCTTTACTGATCCTAGAGGAAGGAAGCCTTTAGGCTTCTGAAACCAGAAGAAAACACATTCCTGTTGTTTAACCCAACCCATTGCGGCATTCATCACAGCAGCCTGGCAAACTAAGACAAGAAGTAAATGGATTCCACCTAAAGTTTGGTTAAATTAACCTGTCTTCCATGAGCACCTCCAGGCCCAGGGCTGGGCAGACTGAAAAGCCCCACCTGGGCTGGGCCTGCTTCATGGCAATGGTAAAACTAAAGGTTTAAGGTGAATTTTAGATTTGTTTTGTTTTGTTGTTTTTGTCCAGTAGTCAGGTAGCTCTGGAAAATGGGTCTTCTCTGTCTTGGCACTCCACTTCTCTGGGTGAATCAAAGTTGATTCACGTTACCATCACACACATAGTGTGTGTGTACCTGATTGTCAGATCTGGACCTGTCACTATGATTTGCACAGGCTGCTGTACATCATATAAGGTGCCAGGAAGTGGCTTAAACTAAGTACTGTCTTTGATTTGGTAGATGGTTCCTTTTGACCAGACACCGTCTGAATATGGGACTCTGTTGTTACAGCCATGATTAAATATGCATGACACAATCATTGAAAAGTGTTTTTTAAAGTATTATTTGTGTTTTGATTCTCTAGTGCCTTAATGGTTTCTGCTAATAGCATTTCAGAAGTTGAATATAACAAAACGTGATAATAGAGTAGAATAGCTCATTATAGATGCTAATTGGATTTGGCATAATCTAGTGATTTCATATGGCTTAATATCAAAGAGACAGCCTTTCAGGGCCCCAGTGCAAACTAATCTTATACCATGAGTGAAGTTAATGAGTTTTTATTAAGTGCCATATGTGAAACCACACCTGCTTTTAGCACCAAGGAGATAAAAAGAATAAAATAAGGTACTTCCAGTGTTCATATAATGTGAGAAGGTCAACGATTTATATGTGCAAAAACTCAGATCAGTTATTGATAGGAGGAGAAATTGGAAACAATAGAGAAATGGTTCAAAAAATAATAGTACATAATCTGTGAAATATATATAAAATGTATATCATTATGTATGAGCATATTTTCCAGGATCATTTGATGATGTCGGAAAAATTCTCACACTACAGGTGAGGAAAGCAGGATATATGAAGTTTGATTCTATTGGGGATTGTCCCCACCCAGGGATTAAGAAGGAGCAAAGACACCACTTGTATTTAACAATTTTCCTGGTCAGTGAGTACAAGGAACCTTTGTAACACAAGCCAGGCAAGGAATAAATTTGTCAGGAAGGAAATGAACCCTCACAAAGGTCATGCATATAATTTTAGATCTTATTTTAAGAAAACAGCATCTGAGCTTACCTTTATCCATAACCATCCTTTTCCCCCACAAGCTGTCAGCCCGCAGTCACTTTGCTCGGTGCTCACTGCTACCTCTGGTGGAGCCAACAGAAACTGCAAGGAGAACAGCCAGGGACAGTTCAGAGCTGGGAAATTTGCATGACAGGAGTAGGGCTTAGTGGGCTTGTTTTTTCTGCAGGGATGGGTGGCTGCAGAAGGGGGAGGCTGGGGACTCCAAGGGAAGAAGGGAGAAGTGGGAATAATTAGGGTACAAGTGAGGTCTGCATGGCACGTCCCTGCAGGCCAAGCCAATATTTCTCTCTGGCCACACATTAGAGTCACCTGAGTACCCAAAAGAAATGGCTACCTTGGCCCCACTCCAGACCTACTGAATCAGCTGTGGGGCCTTTACAGAGCCCAAGTAAAGAAGGAGAGAGCAAGATTCTAAGTCAGAGATGCAGCTAATCAGCTCTCCCCCCACCCCCACCCAATTAGGCCTGACTTTGTAACAACCCTCTGAATCATTCATTAAAGGACTTTCAATCTTCCTTGAGGTGTGATGTCTATCTGCTTTAGGAAAAGGAAAGGCCAGCCTCCTGTCCTATCTCAGGTGACCCACCACGGCCGCCTCACTGTGGGCCGCTGAGCATGGAGGGGCTTCAAGCACCAGGAGAGGCCCCCAACTTTCCCTCCCCCACGGGTAGCTCAAGATATGTTCTGGGGACAGAAATAAGAAGAAATCTCCCACAGGGCTCATACTGACTTAGACTTGGGTCATGGGGAGAGAGGAAAGGAAGAAAGCAAATATATGTAACTATGCATTTTTAAAAGATTGGATGGAAACACACCAAAAATAATAGGATTGTTTATCTTATAGTGAGATTTTAAATGATTTCCTTTTCTCTTCATGCTTCTCTATAGATCTCAAGTTTTCTGCAATAAGCAAGTATTATATTTGTATTTTTTTAAAAAAAGATGTTTCTCCTATGTCTTAGTTTCCCAGCTGCTAAAACAAATACCCTACAATGGGTTGGCTTAAACAATGTTAATTTATTGGCTCACAGTTTTGAGTCTAGGAGAAGTCCAAAATTGAGGCATCAGCAAGGCAATGCTTTCCTCCCAAAGACTGGTGTTTTTCGGTCTGACTGCCCTTGGCTTTTCTGTCACATGGCAATGTACACGGTTGTGTCTTCTCCTTTCTCCTCCATGCTCTGTTGATTTCCAGTTTCTTCCTGTGACTTTCTCTATCTTTGAATTCCGTTCTGTTTATAAAGGACCCCAGTAGTCTGGATTAAAGCCCAACCTGGTTCAGTCGGGCCACACCTTAACTGAAGTAGCATCTTCAAGAGATTCCATTTACAGTGGGGCCACACCCACCAGCCTGTGGACCAAGGTCAAGAACATGCCCAAACTGGGGTACACAGTTCAATCCACCACAACTTGCCCTCTGGACCCCAAAAAGACATGTTCTTCCTATATGCAAAATCCATTCATTTGTTTCAACATCTCAAAAGTCTTAAACCATTTTAGAATAATGCTAAGTACAAAAACTCATCACAATCACTTATGGGTGTGATCCATTCGGGGGCAAAAATTTTCCTGTCTGATGGACCTGTGAAATCCATAAAACAAGTTATCTGTTTCTAATATGTATCTAATGGTGGGACAAGCATAGGATAAACATTCCCATTCCAGAAGAGAGAAATTGGAAAGAAAACAGGGGCAATGGGTCCCCAACACATCTGAAACCCAGCAGGAAAGACTCCACTAGACTTAGGTTCTGAGAGCCATCTGTGGCTTGAGGCTTTGTTCTCTGGGCCTGATGGAGCAGCAGCCTCATCCCTTCCAACTGCTTGCGCAACTCTCCCCAAACACTGCACCCCACACTACCCCAGCATCAGAGGCATGGGCCCCACCATCCCTGAACTTTGAGGTGGCAGCACTCTTCCTGAACCACAGGGCAAAAGGCCCACCCCTTCCAAGGACAGGGGCAGATCCGCTCTTTCCGCACATGTGGTTGGGCCTGCTCTCATGATCACAGAAGATCTCTTTGGTGCAGATGTTTGTGTGCAGGATTCTGCCCTTGAAGTCATTCTTCCCTTGGTTTGTTCCTGTCAGCCAGATTGGCAGTGCTTCTGTTCATACAATTTCATAAAAACTTTGTCAGCTCTGTGTGCAGTTCAAGGGGGTAAATCATCAGACAAAGGAACTTTCCACAGATCCTTCCTGGGTAACTGTGTTTTCAATCCTGAGTGCCATTGAAATGGCTGCCGGGATCCATGTTCAGCCACACCATCTTAAGCAAAGGATTGTTCAGTTAAACCGTCATATGGAGCCCTGTCCTCTAGGGACTCACTTCCTGAGAGCTCAGGGAGGTCCCTGATAAGCTACTTCTGTCCCTAGTCTCAGAGCACACTACCTGGATGGTGAGACTTTTTCAGAATATCAGTTGCCGGTTTCTTTTTTGCTTGAGCTCATTTCTCAGCTTATCCCTTTCCTCTCACATTTTACTATAAGCTACGAGGCAAAACCAGGCTGTACCTTCCACACTTAGCTTGGAAATCTCCTCAGTTAAATATCCAAGTTCATCACTTACAAGTTCTATTTTCAAGCCAACATCAGAACACAATTTCGCCAAGTTCTCTGCCATTTTATAACAAGGATGCTTTTCCTCCAGTTTCCAATAACACATTCATCATTTCCTTATAAGATCTCATTAGAGATACATTTAATGTCCATATTTCTACCAACTGTCTCTTCAAAGCAATCTAGAGTTTTTCTATCAAGCACCTCACAGTTCTTCCAGCCTCTGTCCATTACCCAATTCCAAAGCTGTTTCCACATTTTTAGGTATTTGTCATACATAGCAGCACCCATTTTCCAGTACCAAATTGTCTTAGTCAGGGTTCTCCAGAGAAACAGAACTGACAGGCTATATCTATGTAAATATTAAGAGATTTATTATAGGAATTGGCTTGTGCAAGTATGGGGATCAGTAAGTCCAAAATTCCATAGGGCAGGGCCACAAGTTTGAAATTCAGTGAAGGTGAAGATGAATTCCCTAGGAGAAGCTGGCTGTCTAGAATAGTGATAGAAATTCTTCTTTCTGACTGCTAAAGTCATCCAGTATTCCTTTAAGGCTTTCAACTGATTGAATGAGGACACTTTATTGATGAAGGCACTCTCCTTTGTTGATTGTAGATGCAATCAGCCGTAGAGGCAATCAATGAACTAATGACTTAAATCCTCAAAATATACCCTCACAGTAACCATCAGGTCAGTGTTTTGCTTGACCAAACAACTGGACACCATAATGTAGCCAAGCTGACACATAAAATTAATCATCACATCCAACAAAAAAAGAAATCCTGACCTCCCAAAAGTATGTAGTCTAAATGGAGTTTTCAAATAAAATTCACTGTAATGGAATATTCATGTGACTCTCATGGTTATGACGGAAGACGTAATGTATAATTGTGGCACTTTCACTGTCCAGAACACTGCTTGTCACAATCATTAATGGTAACACTGAACTGATTGACATCATTATAGGACAGTGATTTAAGGATTTCCAGCATCCTGTTAAGGCGATCTTGGTAAGCAAGTAACACCTTCTGTATGGAATGGCCAGAAACGCTCAGGACAAACGAGTGCTTCATTGTATTTCCCAGGCTTCCAAAATCTCTCCCAGACATATATTGGGCAAAATGCCCACTTGTTCTATAATGTATTACACACCTTGGTATTTCCTGCATGTAAGCCCTGATGTGCAAGAAAATATATTAAACTCCCACCACTATATTACATCTTACTCCTGATGAGGCTATTGGAATACACTGCCCTTTGGATCCAAACAGATCAACCCATTGAAATGCACAATCAGAAGTAAGATAGGTCCCTCAAGTCTATTAAGAGAAGGTGCCCACAAAAGTAAAGGGTTGTAGAAAGGGGCATTGAGTCCATTTAGTGTGGGAGATGGGGATGACTTGACTAGCTGGGGAAGCCTTGGCTCCTAGAAGTGCTCACTCCAATTCTAAATGTCCTTCTTTGAGAGGATCTGAAGAGTGGAAGACTTTCACTTTTCTTTTTTGATGAAGAAACACCACTAGGATTGATTTCAAGTTTGAATTCAAAGATATTATGAGCATTTCACATGAGGAGGAATTTTAGACTGCTTAGCTTTTTATCCAGAAGCCTGAATAAATCTAGGTTAAGAAGTTTTATTAATAGCCAATGAGGTCTATCCGAGGCACGATTATTGCTAATTGAAAACTTTTCCCAAGTGCCAACTGGCAACACAACTGGAAAATGACCTTGAATAAAAGGGGGAAATGGTAAAGACAAATGAGTTCAAGTGGCTAAGAGACTTCAAAGAGAGTCGGGAGGTCATCCCAGAGGTAACTCTTATGCACACCTCAGTAGGAGCTCATAGAACATCTAAGTGCCTATCACCCCACTCATTGGGGTTCCTGAGAGCTCCAGAGACACCCTGGTCCTATATAAGGGGGCTAGCCCCAGAGACTGATGCCTTATCAGTGGGTTCTATTTTGGAATCTGTGCTCCTGAGAGTGACAGAATTAGACTCAAATAAGTCCTCCTTGCACATGGTTCACCAGTCCCTTCTATTCAAACCTATATGCGATGCTGGAGTTTTTAGGTATACTTCCAGAGACTGGAGCCTCCCGCCTACCTATGTGCCATCCCAGGGAATGGAGAGGGCCTGCATCTGCAGGCAGGATCATCCCACCCACCATATCCATGGGATATAAGCCCTCTCTCACTTGGAGTTGGAGTGGACATCACCATCTCAGTCCCCTCAGGATTGGGGGAAGAACTATGGACTAGAGTGGACTTGATGGTATTCTCTTGTTCACATATGGTGATTCTAGCAATGCAAGAAATTATAACAATGAGGTGGAGCCAGTGGCCACTTGACACTTTTGGGGTAGGGAGGGGACGAGCAGTTGAAATACAGGGGCTTCTTTGGGAGTTGGAGGTTTTCCTGAGTACTGTTGTGGCAACGGATGTAGGCCATTTTAAATCAGCACACACCACTCAGAACTGAGTAGGAGAGAGTGTGGTCTACAGTGTGAACTGTGGTCTATGGTTGGTGGCAAGACTCCAGGATGTGTAAGCTCATTGAGGGTGGTGGGCCACACTGTGGGAGATGTTTGTGTGGGATGTGATGGGAGGTGGGCAACATGGGAATCCCAGTGGGTTCCGTGTAATATTTTGGGTAATCTAAGCACCTCTTAAAATATATGTATATATATATATAAACAACATTTTTGTAAGCAAATACACATATATGCATATATATTTATATATCATTTTGCAAATGTTTGTATGTATTGTGAGAATTTTGATTTTTACCCATAATAAAAAAAAAAAAAAAAAAAAAAAAAAGAAGTTTTATTAAGCTACAGCCATGAATCTGGGCAAACCAAAATGTGGTTAGTGGTCTCAGAGGAGTCAGCATATTAACCATCTTGCAAGAATTTAAAACTATTCTATGTGAGTTAATGGACACAATTAACACCAAAATTAGACACCATATGTAAGTAATTGAGGCCATTTAACACAGTTATTGACTACACAAATCTCCGGACTGTGGATTAGGCAGTCTCACAATTCATTAGAGAAAGTAATTAGCAAGACTTTATTGGATTTCATTATTATTGGCTCCAGAGCCGATCTGATGAGAAACACCTTGATAGGTAGTGTTCTGAGGAGAATGCCAAAGTGATCATTTCAATGTTTGGTTTTAAATGTGTAAATATATTTTTTCAGATGCAGAATCAGTTTGCCAAACTAAACTTTCCTTTCATCTTATCCTCCATCCCAACTCTCTCCAATCATTTCTGACCCCCTTCTTTCTCTCTACCACATTAAATGCGCCCTCCTCTGCCCAACCTCCAGGTCCTTCATAATTCTCCCTACCACTCATTTCACTGACACAGGATTTTGTGGGTATCCAGGCTGACCTCCTCATTATCTCTCATTTCGACTGAGCTCATTTCCTCCTTATCTCCCAGCTCCTCCGTGGTTGACCCTTAACAATCACTAAACAATGGCTTGTTTATTGAGAAAAGGGAGCCAGAGGTAGGTTAGCCCATGGTGGAGAGGAGAAAGGATGAATATTTAATTCTATAATTTGGGGAGTTATGATAAAAGTCTTCCTGAAACCTAATTGAACTGACCCTTTGAACAACGGGTTTTCAACCCTTGCTGTTCATTAGAATCACCTGGGAAGATTGGTTGTTAATTTAAAAAATAATAATAAATTATTAAGGTATAATACACATACAGTATAGTGCACGAATCTTAAGTGTGCAGCTTGACGAATTTTTATATATGTACACATGTGTAACCATTGTACCTAGGAAGCTTCTGGAAAATACAGATGCCCAGGCTCCATACACAGACATTCTGATTTTATTGCTCTGAGGTGGGGCCCAGCTATCCAGATCTCCAGGTAGTTTTAAAGTGCGGCCAGGTTAAGAACTACCCTTCAAACTTTGATGTGCATACGAATCGCTGGGGGATTTTGTTAAATGAAGCTTTTGCTTCAGTAGATCTGGGGTGAGGCTGGATAAGTCTGTGGTCCTAAAAGGTTCTCAGGTGGTTCTGATGCTACTGGTCCATGGACCACACTTTGAATAGCAAGGCTAGAAGAAAGGGGAAGTGGGAATGGGACACACAGACTGAAAACATCCTGCATCCAGAAAGAAGTTGAGAACGAAGCATAGTTGCTATTTTACCAAGTTTGTGCAGAATAGGTGATACTGATGATAACAATAATTCTGTAGCTAGGTAAATGTAATTGAAGTTTCCCCAGAACTCACCAACCTGTGCATACAAGTGAAGTCTCATGTTTGCAATATACTTACAGTAATTATTCAATTTCTCCTCCTCATGATCCTATTTGCATATCACAGAAGCTCCAGGTCTCTCTTTAAGTCTCACCTAATTATTTCTAAGAGCCCCTGGGGGTCTCTCACCTCAACAGTAGACCTCTCAGGCTCTTCAGTTCAGGATGATCTTGTACATGCTCATAGCTCAAGACACCCTTGGGGTGGGGAGTTTCTGCTCTGGGTCCACTCTAAAGGTGCTGTCTGCTAGGATTCCTAAAGCCACAGCACCCCGAGAGGCAGGAGCAGAGCTCCACCCCCCAGCTGAAGCCATGCGGCATACCACCTCGCCCTGGGAGACTGCTTCCCACCTGCACTGGGTGCTGAAGCAGCCCTGCTTGCTCCCTGCTGTACCTGCCTGAGTCCTTTCTGAAATGGCCTCACATTCTACCTGCAGCCCCTCTCCAGACCTAATCCACAGGACTGGCAAAGAAGCAGACATCATATCTGTCTCAGTACAGGAGAAAGAATGTAAATTGGTCCCAAACTGAAAAGTCTGCCTCCTGGAATTGAGTTCCCTACCTCAAGTAGTATTGAAGTAGAGGTGAGATGGTACCTGCTTATGAATGCTGTATGGCAGTGCTTCCAAAGTGTCCTAGTTTTTTTTTTGTTGTTGTTGTTGTTGTTTTAGTATGAAGATTACTCATTTTTTATTATTTCAAAATGCATATGGAAATTGAAACTCAAACAACATGGAGACAATTTCTTGCTTCCCATTCTTAGCCCTACTGCTCATAAGTAATCCCTTTTGATTATTTAAGTCTCTAAGTCTTTTCATAGTTAACTCCATAATGCTAAACTCTATGCTTATACATCTGCTTCATGATTTCTTGGCTTTAAGCAATATCTACTAATAACCAACATAAAAGATGAGGAATTTTATTTACTTACATCACTCTCTTTTCTGACCCCTCCTCTTGATTTTGTTGATTATATATATTTAAAGACTAGAAGAATGGGGCATTGGAATTGTTCTGCATTACCTTGCAATGACTGATTCAGGCCATTATACATTTTGTCAGAACCTATAAGTGTACGGTGCAAATGGTAAACCATTTGCAGTACATCTTTGGCATAGTTGTGAACTTACATAATGTAAACCATTGACCATGGTTAGTAGCAATGCTTCAATATTTCTTTATCAATTGTAACAAATATACTGTACTCATGTAGGATGTTATTGGTAGGGAAGAATGTGGAAGGGATGTATATGGGAATCCCTTATATTTTCTTTTCTTTTTTTTTTTTTTTTAAGATTTATTTATTTATCTCTACCACCACCACCCCCATTGTTTTGCGCTCGTTGTCTGCTCTCTGTGTGTTCTTCTGTGTCTAGTTGTCTTCTCTTTAGGCAGCACTGGGAACCGATACTGGGACTTTCCAGAGTGGGAGAGACATGCTCAATCTCTTGCGCCACCTCAGCTCCCTGGTCTGCTGTGTCTCTTATTGTCTCTCCTCTGTGTCTCTTTGTTTGTTATGTCACCTTGCTGCGCCAGCTTCCCGCGTGGGCCAGCATTCCTGTATGGGCCAGCCCTTCTCATGAGCCAGCACTCCACTTGGGCCAGCCTGCCTTTCACCAGGAGGCCCTGGGAACCAAACCCTGGACCTCCTATATTGTAGACGATAGCCCAATCGCTTGAGCCACTTCCATTTCCCTCCTCTGTATTTTCTATGTGACTTTTCTGTAACCTAAAGCTTTGTGGAAAATAAAGTGGGAAAAAAAAAAAAAGACTGATTTTTATTTCATTCACTTTAATAAATTTAGGTAATATCCTTAAACTTCTATTTCTCAATCCATAATCTTTAGCCATTGTGTTTCTTTACATGCCAATATGTAAAATAAGGAAATTGCACTCCTGAATAATCCTCCACTTTTCCCTTTTTCTCTTTCCCAAATCCCATTAGCTGTACAGTTATTTTGTCAAAGTTCATCTGAAACAAAAACAGAGTTTAGATGGTTATATTTAAGTAGACAATTGTTTAATTAAGAACCAGGTGGGTCGATTGGATTTGCAGAATAGGAAGTTTAATCCTATGGCACTGCTACTCAAACTCATGCCTCTCAAAGAGGACATTCCAAGCATCAAAGTCAAATCTATTCTCTTCTCTTAAATGCCACCAAATACTTTAAATCATACTATATATAGTTAGCTTTATTTTTTGAATTTGATGCTACCAGTGTTTTAAAATTATCTTCTTTTTATTTTCTTATTTCTTTCTTGTTGACAGGAAAAAGTTTTTTCACCCTATAACTAATACGTTCCAGCTGTTTAATACATTATTTTTGAATACATGGATATTTACTGACTTCTTTCTAGGCCTATCTGCACCGAAGATATCCTGGGATTGCTTTTTGTTACACTCTTTAGTTTGTTCCACTACTCTTGGAGCACACGTCATTGTCTTTCTAGGATTTATTTTTACTTTTCGTTAAGTAATCTTTTTGGAGAGGGTATATAGATTTTTGCATGTCTGAAAATGGATTTTTTCATATCTGAGTATTTGCATGTCTGAAAATCTGTTTATACTCCCCTTCATACTTGATTAATATTTTTGGTAATTTTATATTCAAACTCATTTTTTATCAGAACTTTTTAAGACATTGCTCTTCTGTCTTCTAGAATTCAGGGCAACGGAAAAAGAAGATAATAGGTAAGAGCACAGAGCCAGATTGCTAGGATTTTATCCCAGTCCTACCACTTACTAGCTGCGTATCTGTGGGCAAGTTCCTCAGTTTTCTCATCTGAAAAATGGTAGTAACAATAATAGTAGCCAACTTAGAGGACTAATATGAGGATTAAATTAGTTAACATATGTAAAGTGATTAAAACAGAGGCCCTCACATGTAGTAAGCCCTATAAAAATGTTAGAACTCTTTTGTATCAATTTCATTATCATCTGGGTGGTCTGAAACTTAATGATATATGGTCTTTTTGCACTTATTGAGCTTGATTATTGGGAGACCCTTTCAAGTATCTCATTTATTTCTTCCAGCCAATTTATTACATTCTTAATTTCTGCATTCATATCTGTAATTTCCACAAACTATTTCTTGTTCTTCGTTCCTTTTTGTTAGCACTTTGGGTTTTTTATGGATAAAGTATATGTGCATATCTCTTTGTTGGCTGTTAAGATTTGTTTGTTTGTTTGTTTGTTTTTAAGATTTATTTTTATTTATTTATTTCTCCCCCTGCCCTCATTGTTTTGCACTCGCTGTCTGCTTTCGGTGTGTTTTTCTATGTCTGCTTGTCTTCTCTTTAGATGGCACTGGGAACCGATTCTGGGACCTTCTGGAGTAAGAAAAAGGTGCTCAATCTCCTGTACCACCTCAGCTCCTTGGTCTGCTGCTTCTCTTATTGTCTCTCCTCTGTGTCTCTTTTTTTTTTTTTTTTTAATTTTTAAAAAATTTATTGAAGTATATCACTCATACATGAGCATACATAAACAATAAGTGTATAGTAATAGTTGTGAACTTACAAAACAAACATACATAACATCATACAGGGCTCCCATACCTCACCCTACCACCAATACCTTGCATTGTTGTGAAACATTTTTAACTAATGATTAAAGAGCGTCCTCAAAATATTACTACTAACCAAAAGTATTTTCCCCAACCCACTCTATTATTGTTATTATTTTTTATATCATTTATACATGAACATACATAAACAATAAGTGTATAGTAAAAGTTGTTGTTGACGGGCAGGATGAGGGGGGAGCACCGGGAGGTAGTCGGCGTTCCCGGGGGCCTTGACGGCGAGGGAAAGAATTATTGCGGAGACGAGGTGAGTATGCAGGGGGGGTACTTTATTGAGCAAGTGCACAACCTTTTATAAGCTAGGTAAGGGGTGGAGCAAGAGGCAGGGCGTGGAAGAGGAGGGAGTATGTGTTAGGCGGGGATTGGGCACGGTTGGTTGCTAGGGAGGGTTTGTTATTTGCGGAAGGCGGGAAGGTTTCGCGGGCGCGGGAAAGTTTCGCCGGCGGGGGAAAGTTTCGCGGGCGCAGGAACAGGGTAAGCTATTTTTTCAAAGAAGGCTAAATATAGGATCAGGCTAGTTTTTAGTTGTTAGTCGGCCATTTTAGCCTCACATTTTTCTGGCTGCCTCCAACAAGTTGTGAACTTAGAAAGCAAACATTCATAACATCATACAGGGGTCCCATACATCAGCCCTCCACCAACACCTTGCATTGTCTTGAGACATTTGTTACAAATTATGAAAGAATATTGACAAAATCTTATTACTAATTATAGTCCTTGTCTTACATTTGGTGTATTTTTCCCCCAACCCACCCTATTTGTTATTTTTTAAATATATTTTTATGACAGAAGTTGTAAACCTACAAAACAATCATGCACATGTGCAGAATTCCCAAACAACACCCCTCTATCAACACACCACACCATGGTGGAATATTTGTTACAGATTATGAGATAATATCATCCAACTATTACCAGGTCCACAGCATACATTTGACACACTTTTTCCATACTCCCTGATTATCATAGCAGTACATCTTTGGCATAGATGCAAGAATATTACATTATTACTGTTAACCACACTCCATAGGTCACTCCAGCTGTATTTTTCCCATGCTTCTCCACATTCCCACCACCCTGCAATATTGATGTACATCTGCTCTAGCTCACAAAGGACACTCTTGCGTCTGTACTATCAACCGCTATTCTCATCCACCTCTGGGTTTACTGTGCTAGATTATTCTCTAGCTTTCTGTCAATTGGCATTTACATCACTAGACTACCCTTTTCAGCCACATTCCCATTTATAAACTAGCTGTTACTCACTATAATGTGTTACCATCAACTGTGTACATTTCCACACTTTTATAGTAAAGCTAATTAAAACTTCTACATACATTAAATATCAGTAGTCCGTCTCAGTCCTCCTCTTATCTCCTTTAAGAATCCACCACCTACCACCAGGTCTTGAAGATATTTTTCTACATTTTCTTCTAGAAGTTTTATGGTTCTTGCTTTTATATTTAGGTATTTGATTCATTTTGAGTTAATTTTTTTATAGGGTGTGAGATAGGGGTCCTCTTTCCTTCTTATGCTGTGGATATCCAATTTTCTCAGCACCATATGTTGAATGGACTATTCTGCCCGAGGTGGGTGGGTCTGACAGGCTAGTCAAAAATCACTTGACCATTGGGGGGGCGGATGTGGCTCAAATGGTTGGGTGTCCATCTGCCATATGGAGGGACCTGGGTTCGATCCCCGGGACCTCCCAGTAAAATAAAAAAAATATATATATATATAGAAGGTGCATGGGCTGCCAGGCTCTATGTGCCAGTGAGCCACCAGGCCCCAGAAGCCATGCAGCAAGATGATGAAATAACAGGAGAGAGACGCAGGGGAGAGACAAGACGAGATGCCCCGAAAGCTCTGAAAACGAGGAACCGAGGTGGCGCAGGTGGCAGAACACCTCTCTCTCCTACATTGGAGGTCTCCAGGATCGAATCCTGGTGAAGACTGGAGGAGGAGGATGAGAAGAGATGGCAGGAAACACACACAGAGAATTGCCCAGCGAATGGACACAAAACAGCAAATGGGGAAGAGAGTGTTTAAAATGGATAAAGTAAATAAATAAATCTTAAAAAAAAAAAAAATCACTTGACCATAGATGTGAGGGTCTGTTTTTTAACCATAAATTCGGTTCCATTGGTCTATGTGTGTCTTTATGCCAGTACCATGCTGTTTTTATCACTGTGGCTAGGTAATACAACTTAAAGTCTGGAAATGAGAGTCTTCCAATTTCACTTTTCCTTTTTAAGATGTTTCCAGCTATTCAGGACCCCTTACCTTTCCAAATAAATTTGATGATCATGTTTTCCATTTATTTTAAAAATGCTGGTGGAATTTTTATCAGGATTGCATTGAACCTGTATATCGATTTGAATAGAATTGACATCTTAATGATATTTAGTCTTTCAATCCATGAGCATGGAATATTCTTCCAATTGTTTAGGTCTTATTTTTATTTCTTTTAACAATGAGTTATAGTTTTCTGAATACAAGTACTTTAAATCATTGGTTAAGTTTATGCTTGAATATTTGGCTTTTATCTGTCATATTTTATTTTCACCACTCTGTTGACACTTTTGGTTACTTTTACTGGTATAATCTTCATTTCTAGATTCTCTTCCAGGCCTCTCTCTCCTGTCTTTCGTTTTCAGGCTGTAGCACACCCTTTAGTATTTCCTGCAAAGCAGGTCTCTTGGTTACAAACTCTCTCAGTTTCTGTTTATCTGTGAATGTTCTAAACTTGCCCTCATCTTTGAAAGATAATCTTGCCGGATATAAGACTCTTGGCTGGAAGTTTTTCTCCTGCAGTATCTTAAATATATCATACCACTGTCTTTTTGCCTCCATGGTTTCTGGTGAGAGATCAGCACTTAATCTTATTGGGTATCTCTTATACATTATGCATTGCTTTTCTCTTGCTGCTCTCAGAATTCTCTCTTTGTCTTTGGCATTTGACATTCTGATTAGTATATGTCTTGGAGTTGGTCTATTAGGATTTTTTTGGATGGGAGTATGTCGTGCTTCTTGGACATGGATATCTATGTCCTTCAATAGGTTGGGAAATTTTCTACCATTACTTTTTCAAATATTCCTTCTGCTCCTTTTCCTTTCTCTTCTCCTTCTGGGACACCCATGACACGTATGTCTGCACATCTCTTGCTGTCCTTTATTTCCCTGAGATCTTGTTCTAGTTTTTCCAAACTTTTCTTCATCTGTTCTTTTGTATGTTCACTTTCAGAGGCCATTTCTGCAAGCATACCAATCCTTTCTTCTGTCTCTTCAAATATGCTATTATATGATTCCAGGGTATTTTAAATTTCATTTATTGCACCTTTCATTCCCATAAGATCTGCTATTTTTCTATGTATATTTTCAAATTCTTCTTTGTGCTCATCCAATGTCTTCTTTTTTTAAATTATTTATTTATTTATTTATTTATTTTTTATTATGGGTAAAAATCAAAATTCTCACAATACATACAAACATTTGCAAAATGATATATAAATATATATGCATATATGTGTATTTGCTTACAAAAATGTTATTTTATATATATACATATATTTTAAGAGGTGCTTAGATTACCCCAATATCTTCTTAATATCCTTAATCTCTTTAGCCATCTCATTGAATTTCTTAAGGAGATTTGTTTGAACATCTATGATTAGTTGTCTCAACTCCTTTATGTCATCTGGAAGCTTATCTTGTTCCTTGAAGTGGGACATATCTTCCTGTTTCTTAGTGTGGATTGTAATTTTTTGTTGGTGTCTTGGCATCTGGCTTACTAGAGTATTTATTCTGGGTGCAGTTTTTCTCTTTAGTTTAGGGCTTCCTGCCCTTCTCCCTTGCTGGTTGTGTAGTAGGAGCCAAGGATGTAGTTGGTGCTATAAGCTGTGGAGGCTCAAGATACCCTCATTGCCCCAAGGACCAATGAAGCTTCTCCCAACTTTCTCCTTTGCCAGGGGTAGGGACAGAGCCACAGCTGTGTGGAATAATCCAGCTCATGAAGGCCTAGACTGTAGTTGCCCAGACAGACTGATGAAGCTCCACGCCCCTTTCTCCCCTGCCTGGGGCAGGGATGGAGCTGCAGGTGTGGGCAGCAATCTATGCAGTGCAGGTCCAAGATGACTACAGTTGCCCCAATAGACTTCCAATTATTCAGTCTGTGCCAGCTAAATGTACCTGCAGTTACCTGGATAGGCTGGTGCAGGGCCCAACAGCTTCCTCCCTGCTAGGTGGGGCTGAAGCTTAGGCTGGGGCTGCAGGCCAATCTGGGTGAAAAACCGGTCTCTACTGTCACTGTGACTTTTGTCAGCCTGGCTTCCCCTCATGCTGGGGGTGGAGTCAAAATGGCAGCTACCGGCCTCCTTCTGACTTGGACAGGCTCAAACTTTAGCTGTTCTTAGGGTTATACTTTAGCCAGCCGAATTGACTAATCAGTAGCTGAAATCGGTGGCCAACTGTCTCTTCCTCCCCTGTTTTTGGGAAATGGAGCTTCCAATTCCTGCCATAGAATAGCTCCTGGGGTGGCTTGCGCCACCAAAGTAGGATGATCACCGGCCTCTGCCGCGTGGCCTGTAATTTCCCCAAGAGGCTGGCGCAGCTCCCCCCTCCCCCTTCCTCCCTGCCTAAGGTGGGCCTGAGGCTTAGGGCTGCAATCTGATCTAGATAGAAAAAAAGCCAGTCCCTACCAGCACTGCGATTTTCAGTCAGCCCCGCTTCCCCTCATGTCAGGTGCAGAGTCAAGATGGCGGCCACTGGTGTCTTTCTGACTTGGACAAGTTCAAACTTCAGCTGTTCTTAGGAGTATACTTTAGCCTGCTGAATTTACTAATCAGTAGCTGAAGTTGTTGCCCAACCGTCCCTTCCTCCCCTGTTTTTGGGAAGTGAAGCCTCCAATTCCTGTCGCGGAACAGCTCCTGAGGCAGCTTGTACCTCCAGTGGAGGACGGGCACAGGCCTCTGTGGTGTGGAGTGCTCTACTTACGAGTCTTATCTGCAGAGGGGCAGTCTCCTCCTTCCATTCCTTCAAGGATGTTGCAGGATGCACTTCTGGTCTCCTGGAGCCCCCAAACAAGTGCTTTAGATAGCTCTGGGTGATCACCAACTGCCCTGTAGCAGGAGCTGATTCTCGGAGCTCTCTTTACTCTGCCGCCATCTTGCTGGTTGTCCTTCCTCTGTGTTTCTTTTTGTTGCATCATCTTGCTGCACCAGCGCTCCTGCACCGGTCAGCTCACTGTGTGGGCCAGCTTGCCTTTTACCAGGAGGCCCTGGGAATCGAAGCCTGGATCTCCTATGTGGTAGATGGGGGACCCCAATCACTTGAGCCACATCTGTTTCCCTAAGATTTATTTTTATGATCTCCAATTTCTGCTAAGTATCCCTAAGTTCCTTCTAGAATGTGATGGACAACAGTCTTTTGTGGAAGTCTAAAATTTTTTGAACACTGTCTCTGAATTTTGATAGTTCTCCAAGGTATTAATCCTGCTTTCCCATAATGGACTTTTTTTTTTTTTTTTAAGATTTATTTTATTTCTCCCCCACACACACCTGTTGTTTGCACCTGCTGTCTGCTCTGTGTCCGTTCGTTGTGTGCTTTTCTTTTTAGGAGGCACTGGGAACCAAACCTGGGACCTCCCATGTGGGAGGGAGGCACCTAATCACTTGAGCCACCTCCACTGTGTTTCCTTGTTGTGTCTCTTCCTTGCGTCATCCTGTTGCATCAGCTGGCCATGCCGGTCCATCACATCAGCTTGCTGTCTTGCTCATCTTCTTTAGGAGGCACTGGGAACTGGACCTGGGACCTCCCAGGTGGTAGGTGGGCACCTAATTGCTTCAGCCACATCCGCTTCCCTAGACATTTTTTAAAAACTACATTTTCCTGCCTCCCTGTAACTAGGATACAAATTTTGGTGCTGTCAATCAGAACGTGCCCATTTATTGATTCTAAAGTTAATTACACAAGGAAACTGCCAGGACACCTGGCATCTGTTCTGCTGGCACTGGGGCGAGGCAGGCTCACACTGTTGCTGGGGTCAGTAGCAGCAGGGACCACAGCATATTCCTTAGCAGGACAGTCTTTCTGTATGGTTCCAGGAGATGCTTGTGGAGACTTGCCTAGAGCTGATGCCTCTTGTCCTTTCAAAAATTGTCTAAGGTGCCTCACAGCCAGTAATTAATACTAAATAATAATAAACACCCTGGGGAAGCCAGCTGCCATGTCATAGAGCAGCTCTATGGAGAGGCCCAGGTGGAGAGGGACCAAGGCCTGCTGATAACCATGTGAGTGACCTGGGAAGTGGATCTCTCCTCTCCCAGCTGAGCTTTCAAATGAGCCCACAGCCCCAGCTGACAGCTTGGCTCCAACCTCATGAGAGTCCTTGAACCACAAGCACCCAGCTAAACTGTGCCCAGATTTCTGACAATAAGTGTTAGTTGTTTATCAGCCACTAAATTCTTTGTTTTTTTTTTTTTTTTTAATGAATTCATTTAACATTTCTTCATTAAGTATGATGTCTCTTGTAGGGTTTTTTTGATGGTTTAAATTTTTTTTGTACTATTTTTCTAAACTTTTTTATTGTAGTAACATATGTACAACTCAAAATTTCCCATTTTAACCACTTTCGAGTATATAGTTAAGTTGCATTAATCACATTCACAATATTGTGAATTGTGTTATCATCCATATCCTTTACTCCAACTTTTTTATCACCTCAAACAGAAACTGCACCCGTTAAGTAATAATTCACCATGCCGCACCCACTCCCTGGTAATAATCTACTATCTGTCTCTAGAGATTTGTTTCTGCTAGGTTTTTCATGTAAGCGAGATATAAGCAAGATCATACAATATTTGTCTTTTTGTGTATGACTTATTTCACTCAATATGATTGCGTCAAGCTTCATCCATGTTGTGGTATGGATCAGAACCTCATTCCTGTTTAGTGAGTCACTAAGTTTTGGGGCAATTTGTTACATAGCAATAGATAACTAATACAGGTATCACTATTTTAACCTGTCTAGAACAAAATTCTTTATCTTTACCCCTGCCCCCAACATGCTCCTCTTCCCATAGTCAGCAAATGGGTGCTACATCCTTCCAGTTGTGGAGACCAAAAACTTGGAGTCATCCATGACTCCTCTTTTCCCCCCATAACCTAGAGCGAACCCATCATCAAATCCTGTCAGCTCTATCTTCAAGCTATTTCTAAAATCTGATCATTTCTCATCATTTCCACTATTACCACCCTGAACTAAGCCACCGTTATTTCTGATATGGATTCTTGCAAAAAGCCTCCTCACTGGCTTCCTTTCTTCCACTTCTACTCCTCTAGCATCTATTTCAACAGGGAGCCAAAGTGGTACTTTTGAAAGTTGAATCAGTTTACTCTTTTGCTCAAAGCTCTCCAGGGGCTCCACATCTCCCTCACAGTAAAGACAAAAGACCTTACCATGGCTTGAAAGCCCTCTGTGGTCTGAGCCCTTGCCACCACTCTGACCTAGTCTGCTTCTGTTCTACTGTTCTCCCCTTTGCTGCCTTCCCAAGCTTTACTGCCTCCCTGCTGTTGCTTGAACATGCAAAGCCTGCACCCATCTTAGGGCCCTTGCACTTACTCATCTTCAGTCAGAAGCCTGTTCTACAACCACTTGACCGTAAGGTCCAAGAAGGAAGGGACATTGTCTGCTTTGACCGTTACTCTATCTCCACACCTAGTTGGAGCTGAGTTCTCTGCAACTAAAGCCCTGACTGATACACAGGGTACATTGCTTTCCCTGACTCCCTAGGCTTTTCTCCTTTGTGCTGTTACTTTTCCTGGATGTTTGTGATCATTGGTTGCCTGTTACATATTTAAGAATGACATGCAGGGTTTATTAATTTAGTAATTGGCATGATTTTCTCTGCCTTTACCAACCTCTCCCCTGAATGAGAAGACAGATTATACTGTGTGGGGTGGGGGTGGGGGGCGGTACTGAGCATAGCCAATGGTGGGCATCAATAAAAGCTTTCTCTAAAGCATGGTCGGGTTAGGAACAGACAGTTATGCGGAGTTTCTACCTCAAATGCCCAAAAAGAGATGGTTTGCTTTACTTCAAGTTCTCAACCACCTCTGGAGAAACTCTAGATCTTTCTAGTTCAATTTTTAGAAGATTTTAGCCTGGAGGCAAATGCCACCATCGCTGGTAGGGTTGAGGGAAACTGATGCTTTCTAGTTTTCTACAATTTCCATCAATATCTGCTCTTCATGCCACATTTATCTTTTTGATTTGCTGGTTCTGAAGTAAAGAACTCTCTACTGTGTGCTTTAGAATGGGGCTTCTTCCCTGCTCTTTTGTTTTATCCTGTCCACTTTCCATCCTCCTGGCATTCACAATCCAAGAATGCAGATGCCCACTCCCTTTTCTATTTAATTTTATGACTTTAGTCTCTTGTGCTTCTTTGCTGTCATTTCAATGAGTTTCCTGGAACAAGAAGCAGTATACTCAAGTGCTCAGTATGTCATCTTCAACCAGAAGATACACCATTATATTGTAATTTTTATTACTTGCCTTCCTCACTATACAGTAGTATTTGTTTATATACATGCCTTCATTTTCTTTTACCAGAAGCTTATGTTCCTGGTGTTATCAAACTTCATAATGATATGCCTCTTGGTGTAGGCATTTTTATTCATTCATATTTATTCATTCATTTTATGCTGAATACAGAATCCCTCCTTTAGGTCTGAGGAAATTTCCACTATTTTTTTTTTTTTAATAACTTCCTAGTCACTGTTTTATCTTCCTGGAATTCCTGTTAGTTGAAAATTTTGCCTCCTGGGTAGATTTACCACCTCTCTTGTCTTTATTTTTCTATCTTTGTATTTTCTTTTTAAACTTTTTTCTGTGAGGCATCATCAAATTTATCTCCCAATCCTTCAATTGAATTTATTTTTGCTATGCTATTTTCAATTTTTAATGGCTTCCTTTTTATCACTATTTATTTCTTGTTCTTTGCATTTCTTGTTTTATGAATACAATATCGTCTCTTAGCTCTTAGAAGATACTAGCACCACTTGTTTTTGTTGGTTTGTTTAAATCTTTTCTTTTTCCTCTGGATTTATTTTTTCTCTTTGTTTTGTGTTCTTTCTTCTGTGTTGCATGGTTCTTCAAGTATTTGGTGATTCTTGAATATATGCTTATATTCAGGAATGAACCCATGTATGGGTTTTATTTGTTGACTAATGGGTTTAATTAGAATAATTAGGACAATTGGGTATTTCTATGGAGATCATTTCTCTAGGACCTTGAGTGACATGTATTTCTTTCAAGAGGCTTATTTCCATGTTGGGAGGCAAGGAGCAATAGTCAGTCATAGATTGGCAAACCTCAGCAAGAAGCATCATTGTCTAAATAATGATTTCCCCCAAGAGACTGATCTATGCCTTTCCCATATTCTTCAGTTATTATCCTATAATCTTTGACCTCCTTGAGGACAAGTACTGTTATTTATTCATTTTAGTTTCTCTAGTATCTCAACAAATGCATGTGGAATGAATGAATAGATGAGCAAAACCTGGTGGAGATTTAGTTAGAGTCTTGCCCAGCCCCTCTACTAATACCAACTTAATGATGTTGACTAACCTCTTTTGATGGTGTCAGAGGTCCCTGCCTGGGCCATGAGTGATCCACTCCAGCTGAGGAAGCTTAGACTCAGTATGACCAAGACAAGGGTATCTTTGGGCCCCA
Source organism: Tolypeutes matacus (assembly GCA_026826555.1). Taxonomy (NCBI): domain Eukaryota; kingdom Metazoa; phylum Chordata; class Mammalia; order Cingulata; family Chlamyphoridae; genus Tolypeutes; species Tolypeutes matacus. Next base: position 1,575,313 of record JAKSZT010054303.1, on the reverse strand, counting down.
GGCCAAGCAGGAGGCAACTCTTACCAATGAGGCTGAGTATGTTTTTGGTCCTTTCTGCCAAAACTAACATGGAAGATAATGGCTTCCAACTATCTAGTAATCCCAAACCACCCTTGTATATATTTGGTTTGGATATTTTTCCCTTTGGTAGTGGACATATTAAAATGCTACCATGTCACTCTTGCCATTTTGCCATTCCACCAACCTGAAAACCACTTGTCATCTGAAAATGTGCCCTCTGTAAGATGAGTTGTGAATATTATATTCTTTTACATCCATAAAAAGGAACATGATCCCTTCCCTCTTTTCCCTCTTTAAGTCAGTTTGTGTCATATTTTCCCAACATCAAGATAATTAAAAATTTTAAATAGGCTCTCTTAAGACTTCTTGGAATATAAATAGATGATGCCTTTCCCATAGAAAGCACTTACTATTCACTTCAGGATTTTACCATCTAGTGGAGGAATTTATATTACATAACTAATATAAATTTGGTAAATGCTATATTGGTACTAACACCTCAAAAAGACTATTTAGTTAACAGAGAATTAAAAGGTAGCTTTTCTGTGACTCTAGCCAGGTATGCACAGAGCTTCTCAAAAACCCTCAGATACCTAAGTAAATTTTAAAATCAGTAAAATTACCTTGTGCTTTGCTTTTATCACTTCCAATTCATATTTATAAATTAACAAATGGAAATCCAAAGTGACAGGCAGGTGTGAAAGAGAGCTCAAAGAAACAGCTGCTTTAAAGAATAATATTGAAAATGTATAAAAACTGTTAATAAATAAAAAAGAAGCCCATATGTGTATCTCAGAAAACTCAAACACTTCTTTCCTGGCTTTTTCACCATCTCTAAATATAAATTGCTTTTTTAAAAAAATTAACCAAATTATTTCCACACAGGGCAGAACTGTCTGGAACTGGGATCAAGGAAGGTGAGGGGAAGTGAGGCGGGGGGGTAGGGGGGTGGGTGGTGGGTGGGAGAGGATGAATTTTCTGATTCTCTGGACAACCTTCTCAGTTAATTAGCACAAGGCAAGCTACCATTGCCAGGACAAAACCTTGATTCACTTAGGTGGGGGGAGGAGGGGAGGAAACTTCTAAAATTAGAATCTGGCTTACAGAGTCACATAAAAGTCCAAATGGAAGTTTTCCTAAGTCTAAGCGGGAATATAAAATTTCATTTTATTTTATTTTCATGTATTCAATAGTCATTAATTAAGCATCTACTATATGCCCTCCATGAGGCCCTAGAGGACAGGAATAGGTTTCTATTCATTCTGGGAACCCCAGACAAGTAGTCCACACAGGAGATGATGAAAACCTAACCAAAAACATAGGAGAAGCTTAATAAACGTTTGTGGAATGAATGAATGCAATACATTAGTTGTCGCTGGAGAAGTTAACATGAAATAGATAAGGTCTTGTCATCAAGGAGCTTACAGTTACAAGGGGTAGACAATGTGCATGGATACAACCAATCTCGCACTGTAATGTGACAGATTTCAATTGGTGTTTTGATAGAGATTAATAAAATGCTGTGGTGGCCAGAGAGCAGGGAGAGTAATTCAAACAGGGAGCATTGTCGATGGGTTTAATGGAGAAATTGGTGACAAGAGACCAGTTGGGAAGAGGTTCCCCAAAAGATTTGAGGAGAATCAGCAGGATCAAGTTTTGTAACACATTGACTGGAAGCCTCGTGTATCACATATGGCTTTGCATTTTCCCCACAAGCCTTCCAGTTCTTTCCCCTTTTAGTCAGCATTTCATTTCTTAATAGTTACACAGCAGACTTTGAGACATAACTGTTTGAGCGCTCATGACTGATAAAGTATGCTTGGACTCCTCTCCCAGGAAACTCCAAGAATAATCTATTCTGTGAGCTTCTTCATATCACTAGAGAGGTGTAACAGCCTTACTGACAAAACACTGTAAATGCTCGTTTTAAGTAGCTACTGTGGAAATGTAACTTCTGCCCTGCTGGGAAACGCCGTGAGTGTCCGGTCCTTGATTATCTGTCCTGGGCACTGAGCTTTTTAATCATGCTCCCCCCTCACGTGCCCTCCCCTCCGCACGTGCACATGTATATAAAAGACTCCTCTTGCTTTGGGGCAAGTGCGGCTCGAACCTCAGAGGTGCCATGCTCTCCACCCACCACCACAATATAGGCCACGACCAGGTTTGGACTCTCTGAGGGGGGTTTGGAGAGAGAGGCTGGGGCTTGAGCCTTGGAAGCTCCACGCTCTCTGTTCACCGCCATAGAAAGGATTTAGGCCATGACCACGCTTGGGTCCACCAACACATGAAGAGCTTCCCCACGTAAGCCCCTATTAAATGCTCCTTTGCTTGCCAAACTGGACTTGTCCGGTCTTTCTTTGATAAATCCCTCTCAGTTTGGCGGGAAGCTGTCCTTTTACATGGCTCTCTGCTATACTCGAAACCCACAGTGAGAGACATCATAACACCAACGTTTGGGCTCAGGAAACAGAATATGTAGTAACACCGTTAGATGAGGAGATTTACAACATGGGGTCAGAGGAGGGGTCAGGCAAGCTCTGGAAGATGAGGAAGTAAGACACATGAGTTTTAGAGTATCTGCTGGACACTTCCAGCTGCATGTCCCACAGTCAAAATTTAGATCTGGGGCTCAGGGGTAAATCTGAGCTGTAATAGTGTATAATATATTGGTTATGAGAAAAGCAATGCAACAGGAACTCCTAGGTTTAACTCTGGGTTTAGCACTTACGAGCTGCATATGCTGGCACTTAGGGTTGTTAAAAGGATTATATTTAAAGCACTTAGAATACTACCTGGCACATAGTAAGTGCCCAATAAATGTTGGCTACAGTTACTATTACTGTTTGCTAGAGTTGAAGATTGAAAAGTTAATGCACCCTAGATGGGAAATGCAGCCGCAAGACTGGATGAGAAGTCCAAGGAAAGCTTGAACTGAGGCGACAAGGCCAGCAGAGACTGTGATAGAAACTTTGGCAACACAGCAAGATAACCAGCAGTGAGAAGTGAATTTCAAACAGTGATAAAAGCTCCAGAGAGACCAAGTGGGAGGAGGACTAAGAGCAGGCTCTTGGGTTGGTGACAAAGAAGCCATTGAGTGTCTGCTGAGAGGAAAGTTCTGTGGAACTCCAGAGTACACTGTAACCCAGGGAAAAGTAGAGATGCCAAATAAATATTTGTGGAATGAATGAATGCTGGAAATAATGAGAAGCTCATCAAAATAGCCCTCAACTCAGGAATCAAAATTAAATTTTAGTCTTGGCTTTTCTTTAGGATCCTGGAGAATTCACTTCCCCTTTGTGGGCTTCCATTGTTATCTCTAAAACAAGGAGGTGATTTTTTTTCCCCTATGTGCATGCCTTTTCATCTATTTTTCCCCTCCCCCAATGAGGAATGTATATACTTTATTCTTTTAGTGGTTTCCCATGAAATTTTACCATGCACATTTAACTAAATCTAAAGTTAAACAATATTTCATGCCCTTCATGAACAGTAGGAAGCCCTGGAACATTTTAATGCTAATCACCCCAACCATGTGAATATTCTCATTGTCCTGATTTTTAGGGTAGGATAAACTTTTGCTCTATTTGAAACCATGCATGTGTCCCCAGACCTAGTTTTTCTCCCTAGAATGCTGGTGACAAAACAAGCCTGATTTATTATATAACCATCCTGTATGGGAAGTGACTATAACTCTAGGTATCTTTGGTCAACCTTATGAGATATATAGCAGGAGGACGGATGTGGCTCAAATGGTTGGGCGTCCGTCTCCCATATGGAGGGACCTGGGCTCGATCCCATTAAAAATTAAAAAAATAAAAATATAGAAGGCGTGCAGGCTGCCAGGCCCTGTGCGCGGGTGTGCCATCAGGCCCTGCCGAGCCATGCAGCAAGATGATGACGTAACAAGGGACAGCCAAGACGAGACGTGCCGAAAAGCCAGGAACTAAGGTGGTGCAGGCTGTAGGACGCCTCTCTCCCACATCGGAGGTTCTGAGGATTGAATCCCAGGGAAGACAGGAGGAGAAGGATGAGGAGAGAGGGCAGGAAACAGACACAGAGAATTGCCCAGCAAATGGACACAAAAACAACAAAAACGAGGGGGGAGGGGGAGGAGGGAGGGAGAGGGGGAGGGGGTAAAAATGGATAAAGGTAAATAAATAAATAAATAAATAAAAATAATAGGGTGGGTTGGGGGAAAAATACAGCAAATGTAAGAAGAAGAAAAAAATCACCCCAACCCCTGCCTTACAGCTGTTCAAGATTTTAGTTCAACTCCATGAATCAGGCATTCTATACAAATAGTATTTATTTGTTTAGAATTTTACTTGCTTTCCATTTCTTCTTGTATGTCAGTCAGCCTTCCTTCTTCCTGCAGTATATCCTTTAGAACTTCCTTTTTTTAAACTTTTTATTTTGAAATAATTTCAAACTTATAGGACAGTTGCAAAAATAATAGTACACTGGGGAGCAGATGTGGCTCAAATGGTTGAGCACCTGCTTCCTACATGGGAGGTCCCAGGTTCGGTCCCAGGTGCTTCCTAAAAACAAAAACAATCAACAAGCAAGCAAACAAACAAACAAACAAAAAACAACTCAGGGTACCAGACGTGGCTCAGTGGTTGAGCACCAACTTCCCACAGACGAGGTCTAGAGTTCAATCCCCAACCCTGGTACCTCAAACAAAAAATTATAATAATAATAGTAGAACCCATATTTATCTATTTTCTAAACATTTGAGAGTAGGTTGTATATATCATGCTCTTCAAACACTTAATACTTCCATGCACACTTCCTGAGAGCAAAGACGTTCACTTATGTAACCATCTTAAGTACAGTTATCAAGTTCAAGTAAGTTAACATTGCTGTAAAGCTTTCAGTCTATATTCCAGGCCCCCTCCCCCAAGATGACTCCCTCGTTTGTTTGTCTGCTTGTTTTTTCTTTAGGAGGCACCTGGGAACCAAACCCAGGACCTCTCCTGTGGTAGGTGGGAGCTCAATCACTTGAGCCACATCCTCTTTCCCCTCCATGTCCCTTAACCTTGCATCTTCTTATCTCTGCATTCCTTTATGGATACTTCTTCAGTTGCTTCCTAATTCTTTCTGCAGCTGTGTCTAATTTACTTTGGGGGTATTTAAAATGAAGTGTTTTATTCCATTTTATCACTGTTTACTAACATTTATTTCATGCCATAAGAAGGGCATCTAATTACATAGGTAAGACTCCTAAAGGCTTGTTTAATACCATCTATTCCCTTTCACAAGTCCCGAATGGTCTGAGAAAGATAAGCTAGCAGAATTCTTGTTTAGTCTCACGACTCATCCTGCACAACACAGGCCCTTTCTCCTTCTCACCAGATTCTACCAACAACTCCCAGCTTTTTCTGAGGCCCAGGAAGTTTCTGAGCCTTGTTAGGCACCAGCCAAGCATCTCCCGGTCCTGGTGGTCAACATCAATGGATCCACAGATCCCGGTATTAGGAAGCCTGAGGCGGTGGGGAGGGTCGGAACTTCGGCGACCCCAACACTGGCGCAGCAGCCCCCTTTTGAAGATTTGAATCCGAGAGGGGCACAGCATCTGATCCCTCCACGAAACAGGCGGGGGTCCACCCGGCGGCCCTGGGGGGGGATCGGGTGCACTGGGGGCTGCGGGGTCCAACAGGCGGCAAAAGGGAGCGCGTGGGAGGGACGGGCAGAAGGGGCCAGCGAGAGCCAAGGGAGGGCCGAACCAGGGGTCGGGGCCGCAGGGGGAGGCCTGTGTCTAATTTACTTTTTTTTTTTTTTACTGTTTATGCTGTTTATTAATTATAAATTTATATTTAATTATAAAAATAATAATATCATATTTGCAGAGCATGGAGAAAAGAGAAAAAAACATTCATAATCCTACCACTGTTATCATTTAGGTGTGTTCCTACCCGCAATTAATACACATATTGAAACATGGTTGGAAACATAGTGAGTATTTAATTTTATACCCTTTGTGCCCTTTGTGCAACTTGGCATCATATTTATGCAACTTTGTACCCAGAATTTTTATTTAATATTTTGTTGTGAACATTTTCCCATGAACAAAAGAGTTTTTGAAATCAGGATGATTTTATTTAGCGTCAGTATACCAAGAGAACACTCTTTTAGCATGGACAGTGAGAATGCTTTCCCATTTTTCACTATTACGAACAATTCTGCACCAAGCATTCTTGAACAAAGACTTGTGTTTTTTAACTTTTCTACACACATATTGGGGATATGTTCCTGGAGACTTTTCAAATTACGAATCAAAGTTTACAGGCTGTGAGTGATCATCTTTTATTGGTCCCGAACTTACTCCTGTCATATGACTCAGGCAGCCCTTGGTTCAGGAGGGTGAGATTTTGAGAACAAATCCACATTTTCCTCTCTCCCCTTCCTGAGTTTATAGACCTTCTACTTCCTCTCTCAGCCTGGTTTTTAAATTAATCAGTCAGCAAGTATTTAACTCTAAGCATTGAGATAAGGTGGGGCTAGGAGGAAAAAAAAGGTTCACAGTATAATAACCAGCATTTATTGGGCATTTACTCCAGAGCAGACACTGGCAGGGCTAAGCCTTACCTTCAATCCCTACAACAATCCTATAGAGTAGGTACCATTATTACACACACAACCATTTAACAGATGGGAAAACTGAGGCCCAGAGAATGAACCCACTTGGCCTAAGATGCCACAGCCAGTGCAAGGCAGAGTTGGGATTTAAACCCATGAACCTTCACTCATGACCACCACTCCAGTGGGCCTGCTTATCCTCCCAGGCAGCGCCAGCAAGAGTAAGGGCTTGCAGCCAGTCTGACCTGGGTTCACCTCCCCTACCCCCACCCCAAGTCCTCACTATGTGAACTACGCAGGCAAATCTGCTAGACTTCAGGGGACCCTATCACACAGGGGAATCGTGGGAAATAAAAGAAATGATGAGTAGGAACCTGCCTGGCCTGTGCTGATGCACATAAGGTTCTTGCTGAGTGACCATCCCTGTCCTCTACTTGCTTGGAGAGCTAGCAGTCTAGTCACCAAGTTGGAGATAAGAGTTCACAGGAGAGTTCTTGAGTTTGGCTGGAGCAGACTGAGAAGTCAGTGATCCAAGGGATATTTTCAGAGAAATCCAAAAGTCTCCTTTGCTCCTTCCCAGCCTCTGCAACGGACCTCTTCTCCCATCTCCCCTGGCGTCCAGGACACTCGCCCCAGCTTCCTCTGGGTGCCAAGGAACCGCTCTTCCGTTTGCTCCCCATATTTATGTCTGTAAGCCTAAAGCCCGCTCTGGCCACCGGCTAGATTTAGGTCAGAAAACAGACATTTAAAGCTCTCCCTCGCCTCAGCGAAATTACTAAGTGGAATTTATTGGGCAAGTCCATGCAAGAAGGTGGGGAGAGCCCGGGTCCTGGGCCCGGGCCCCCGTCACGTTAGGAACGCAGGCTCGGGTCCGGGCTAAGGGGGACCGCTGTCCGGGCCCGACAGCCCCACCCCAGGAGCCAGGGCAGGTTCCTGGGGCTGCCTGCCCGGCGGGGCCGCATGGACTCCCTCTAATTTACTTTTTTTTTGAAAGATTTTATTTATTTATTCATTTATCCCCCCCTTGCTGCTTGCGCTCGCTGGGTCAGCTAACCACGCCGTGCGGGTGGGCTTGCCTTCACCAGGAGGCCCCGGGAACTGAACCCGGGGCCTCCCATATGGTAAACGGGAGCCCTACTGATTGAGCCACAGCCGCTTCCCTCTAATTTACTTTTTTTATTTTATTTTATTTTATTTTTTTATTATGGGTAAAAATCAAAATTCTCACAATACATACAAACATTTGCAAAATGATATATAAATATATATGCATATATGTGTATTTGCTTACAAAAATGTTATTTATATATATATATATACATATATTTTAAGAGGTGCTTAGATTACCTAAAATATTACACGGAACCCACTGGGATTCCCATGTTGCCCACCTCCCACACCTCCCACCACATCCAACACAAACATCTCCCATTACTTTTAACTCTACTCTGAATTCTTTCATTTCAACAATTGTCCATTTCTAGAAGTTCCTTTTGGTTCTTTTTTAAGTCAACCTCATCATTCCTAACAGTCTCTTGCAGCTTGCTTATATTTGCAATTCCATTCTTTATTTCTCTATAAACATTTTATATAAGTCATTTCGTATTTGATATCTGAGAATACAAATATCTGAAGTCCTTGGAGGTTTGGGTCGGTTGTTTGTGCTTCCGCTAACTTGCCCTCATGGTGTCTACCTTCCTTGTGCAGGTGGTGATATTTGAGTGTGAGCTCATGATTAGCTTGATCTTTGTGTGAGTCCTGGGTGGGGGGTATCTAAATCAGGGCTGTTTTACTCCAGAGAGGATTTATGTCCCAGGGCACTACTGACCTGAGGCACATTAGCCCTGCAGGCCAGGTCCCTGGCTTAATGAGGGAGTGAAGTTTTGCTTCCTTCCTTGATGCTGGTCCCAAGCAACAGGGCAGCAGCATTGCCATCATAATTTGCTTTCAGGGTAGTCCCATCTGTCCATTTTATTTACTGTTTATGGGTTCTGGTTTCAACTCAGTTTTAGGGTTTAGGGCAAGGGTCCTAGAGATTTTCTCCCTATGACTTGTAAGCATAGAAATGTGTTTAAAAGTGTATTTTATTTAGTAACTAGTCTTTTCCCTATTCCCTGGCAAGCACCTAGCAATGTTTTTACATGAATATGTTTTTATAAAATTTATGAAAATAACATATTTTAAAGGCAATCATTTGTGGCTTCTACTCTTTCTCCTTTATCTTTCCCACCATTATACTTCCCCTCTTGAATCATTATATCTGTGTGGTTTGCAGCCACACTGTGATGCTTTAATAAATTAGTTCTGTGCTCTGTTGTGACACTTTCAGTTGAAGGAGGGATGGAATAATGCCTGCCAGATTGCAGTGTTGACAAATTACTGCTTCTCATCTGATAGGGTGGGGAGGGTTGTGTGTGGTAGGAATGACCATCAGCCTAATGCCTGGCACTCACCTCTTGAACCAGGGTTGCAGAAGTAGAATGAAAGCTGTCTGAGAATTAACGACACTTTTAACAAACTTGGTTCTCGGGTTCACAAATAATGAGTTAAGTTCTCATAGAAACACCTGGGTTCTATTCTGGGTCGGGCACCTACCAGCTGTATGACCTCAGGCAAGTTACCCAACCCCTGAAAGCCTCAGTTTCTATATCTGTGAGAGAGGATAATAGTAATGTCTAACCCATAAATGTGTGGTGAGGAATAAATGAGATGATACTTATAGAGCACTTAGCATGTGCCTGGCACGTAGTAAGTGCTCAAGACATGGTGGTCATTAAATTATCATTTATTACGTTTAGGATGTGATTAGATGCAAAGAAAGATTATAACAATCAGAAGGAAGTCAGGCAAGCTATGGAGGCAAAGACAATGGGAACTCACTGAAGCAAAGAGTGGCAGACGGTCCCTTTCTTCCTATTTTCCTTTGTTTCTTTCTTTTATCCATTGAGTACTGTGGCAGTTATTTTGAGTCTCAAAAAGAGAAAAATTATGTTTGTGAACTAATCCATTCCTGTGGATAGGAGACCATTTTGATTGGATTATGTCTGTGAGGCACGACTCAGGCTGAGTCTCTGTCCTCTTCCTGGATCTGATAAAAAAGGAGACACAGAGAGAGAGGCACACACAGAGGAAAAGGAAGCTGCCATGTTTGATCCTGCCATGTGAGAGAAACGACTTCAGTTTCACCCACAGCTGAGCTGCAAGGAGAGAAGCCCCTGAGAGGCACAGGGAGCTGAGGTCCAGGGAGAGAAAAGCCATATGCTTGAACTCAGGAAGAAAGTGGAGCAGCCAAGATTGATAGAGAAGGCCAGGAAAGAGACAAGCCCTATGCTCACAGCTGAGCTCTGAGAGCCCACCTGCAAGAGACATGAGCCTGGAGGGAAGGCAGAGACCTCTGCAGAGATCGGTGGCCATCTTGCTTTGCCACATGACTGGACAACAGGATCAACAGTAGCTGACTTTGGTGAGAAAGCATCTCTGATGGTGCCTCAAAATTAGAGCTTTTTACCCCAAATAAGCCCCTTTATAGAAGCTAACCCATTTTTGGTACTGTGCATCGGCAGCCCTTTGGCAAACTAAATCAAGTACAATCACTATACTAAATACCAAGAGTATTATGATGAACTGAACATAGTCTTGATCTCAAAGAGCTTGCAATCTAGTGGGAGAGTCAGGGCGGCAAATGGACAATAACCATACCCAGTGATAAGGCGGGAGGGATGGTGTGTTGTGGGAGCACAGAGGAGGTACATTATCCCTGGCTCAGCCTTGTGTGTGTATGTGTATAGTGGTAGGGGTAGGGCGTGGCGAGGTCAAGAAAGGCTTTCCAGAGGCAAGGATGATGTCTAAGCTGTGTCACCATTTGAGGGATTGATATTTCTAGTCGGTTCATTGTTATTGCAGAGATGTGTTTGTCTGATGTTATAAAATATTGGAATCTTATTATTAACCTACTTTGTTTGGACTCTGTGCTCAGGAAGCAAGCTTCTCTTTATCTGGCCTCTCAGGTAATTTGTATACAGGCAGGGAACGTGCTTGGCAGTTAGAGAGTGTTAATTGTCATAGAATAAACGGGTTTTGTTGGTGGTATTCACTCATGTTTTTCATCCTATTAACTCTGGGACACCTGGGAGCTTGAGAATCTGAGCCCACTAGTCTGGTGCCCCATCTGGTTCACAATGACATTACCAAGGTGTGTTGCATTGACAGAGGTTTCATCACTGCCCTTAAGACTTTGCTGTAACTCTCTTTTTGCTCTCCCAGACTGTATCCTTAAGGTCATTCTAGATCAGGAGTTGGCAAACTATAGCCCATGGCCCAAATCTGGCCCATGTCTATTTTTGTAAATAAAGTTTTATTAGAACACAATCATTATGTATTGCCTGCTATGGTGCTAGAGTGTCAGATTGAATAGTTGTGACAGAAGCCATATGGCCTGCAAAACCTAAAATATTTACTATGTAAGCCTTTACAGATCTAGACCAGTCTCCCACACCTCATTAAAATTTGTTTCTGATTGTAGATCTTAGCATTTATGCAGAAAAAGGTGTTAACAAATCCCTTTGCCTTAAATAGAAAATATTTATATTATCCTATTATCATTTCTTACATTTTGAAAACTTATATAATGTTTAGTTATAATTGACATATTTTGTGTTCTTTTTCATGTAATTACAAATGTATTAAAAATCATATTTGAAGACATACACATATACCTACATCTCTGCTTTTTCATTTTTAGCTCCATAGTATATGTATATATATTTAACAAGCTTATCTCAGTTAAATGCTGAAATCAATATTAAATTCTTATGTTCAGACATTTATTTTTACACCATTGATAATTGATATTATATTTTGATTATCTTCCCATATCTCTAAAACTTTTGTAAAATATTTTAATAGCTATAATATATAGCATTATATGAATGTACCAGAATTAAACATATTTGTCAAAAACAGCAGAGCAGTCTTTGTGCTTTTTGGCTGATAGATGCAGATACTGCCATCGCCAATGGTAGGCAAAATGATGGTGCCTAGAGCCATCAGAATGGTCACTACTCCTTCTCCCCCTCCTCATTTTTTAAACTTAAAAAAAAAAAGTAAAGTTACCTCACCTGTGTAAAGAGGCTTAAAGAATAAATGTTGGCATACTGAATAGCAATAAACATCTTTTCTGTAAAATGGAGATGATAATAACCTACCCCATAGGTTTTTTGTTTGTTTCTTTTTTTGAGGTACCGGGGCTGGAAATTGAACCTGGGACTTCATATGTGGGAAGCCAGAGCTCAACCACTGAGCTGCATCAACTCCCAGCCCATAGATTGTTTTTGGTGGGTTTTAAATGAGTTAATACAACACACCATTCAGAACTGTGTGGGAGAGAGTGTGGTCTATGATGTGAACTGTGGTCTATGGTTGGTGGCAAGGCCCCAGGATGTGTAAGTCCATTGAGGGTGGTGGGCCACACTTGTGGGAGATGTTTGTGTGGGATGTGGTGGGAGGTGTGGGAGGTGGGGAACATGGGAATCCCGGTAGGTTCTGTGTAATATTTTAGGTAATCTAAGCACCTCTTAATATATATATATATATATATATATATATATAACATTTTTGTAAGCAAATGCACATATATGCATATATATTTATATATCATTTTACAAATATTGGTATGTATTGTGAAAATTTTGATTTTTACCCACAATAAAAAATAAATAAATTAAAAAAATAAATAAATGAGTTAATACATATCAGTACTATGTACAATACCTGGCACATAGTAAAAGCTTATTAAATGCTAGCATTGTGGTCGTTATTATTATTATTCACAACTAGGAAGTATTCATTTAAAAGCATGAGTTTGAGATTCAGACAAATTGGGTTAAGATTTTATTTCCCTTTATTTCCCTTAAGATAGCTGTGTGACCTTGGGCACCTTTCTCAATCTCTCTGGGTCTTAGTTTCCTTTGGGTCAGAGTTTCCTCCACCCCTCTGTTAAATAGAGATGATGATAAAGGTTTTGTGGTCAAATACCCTTGGGAAACAAAGTTAAGTCAAATATGGGTGGATTAGTGCCTCTCTCTGCTGAACTGTAAATAGAGAGCCACAGAATTTAATAATAACATTCAGAAATCTCAAGATAGCCAAAGCAAGCAGGAAATGTGAGAAGAATCAGGACTACTCAAGATTCACAGAATTCTGAGCCCAGAGGAACCTTTGAAGTCATCAGACCCAGAGCTTTTCAAATTCTGGTCCTTAGAGTCCCCTTAGGGACCCTCAAGAACGATAGAGCTGAGATGAGGGAGGCCAAGTGAGAAGGCTACTGACTTCGCTCCTTCCTTCCTCCCACCCCCTCCCTCACCCCCACATTTTACCACAGCAGCATTCGGATTATTTCTTTTATGTATTGGACCATTGTGTGCATAAAGAGTCTCCAGGCTAAATGCAGTTGAAAAGTCCACCTAATCATTTTACAAGCTACCCAGAGTAAGTTGAAATGAGTTTTCTCTGATCATGGGAGAGAGAAGTGGTGCTGAGACTTGGAACTTTTTTGATGCAAGAACCACTGTAGAGGAAAGGAGTTGAAAATTTTTTCCTTGAGAAGTAGGAAGGAGGGAATAAACACGAGAGACATCCAATACCAAATAAATTTATCCAAAAAAGAAATGTTTGAAGCAAAAGAAAATAAAAGGTATCAGCAAGATAAGCAGTAAGCAAAATAATTTTTAAAATGAAATACAAACGTATACATACTGAATCAGGTATGATTAAAAAATACTGAAATACAGTGCAGCCCAGAAGACTCCAGACAATATCCAGGAGAGGAAAATCTGCCCAAATTTCTAAAACCTCTCAAGGAAACATAAAGGATAAGGTATGAGTTGATATAAAATATAAGTAAGAAATATAGTATGTTGAAAAAAAAAAAAAAAGAAAATGCAGCAAGCATGAACAAACTAAAGTTCATAAACGTGGCTGGGTGGTGAAACTGAAGAGAGGAGGCAGATTTGATGATCAAGAGCAGCTGGGGTAAAACTACTTGGTGCAACCCTAGGAGTCCCAGAGTTTCCTTGGGGTCTCTAGGTTTGGGGAGAAAGAGGATGGGTCAGCTCCAGACATCCTCAGTTCCTTCCACTACCACCGCCGAAGCTCCAGGTGCATATCTTTTTCAAACTAGATTTTTGCACAGGTTCTCATTTGAACCAAGTGCCCAGCAATTCATTTAAACTTTAAATGATGGCTCTTGCATTGGTACAAAGAGCCACACAAATAGGAGGAAGATGCCTCTGTATAACAACTTAAATGAAGCCCCAATTACAAAAGCAGACAATCTAACGCAAGGAAAACTGACAGACTGGTGGCTCCTCAGGAAATTAAATGTAGAGCTGCCATACGATCCGGGAATCATGCTTCTGGGTAATATAGTCAGAAGAACTAAAAGAAGGGATGTGAACAGATGTTTGCACACTGATGTTCATAAAGGCATTAGTCACAATTGCTAAAAGATAGAAACAACCCAGGTGTCCATCAACAGGTGAATGGATAAACAAAATGTGGTATATCCATACAATGGAATATTATTCAGCTATAAGAAGAGATGAATCGTGATGCACATGACAATATGGATGAACCTTGAGGACATTATGTTGAATGAAACAAGCCAGATAAAATAGGACAAATATTGTATGATCTCATTAATATGAACTAAATATAAAAAGCAAAGTTATGGAGTTAATAGCTAGATGATTGGTCACCAGAAGATAGAAAGAGGATAGAAATGGGAGCAGTGGCTTAATGTGTGCAGAATTAGTAATAAGGATGCTTGTAAATGCTTGGAGTTGGATAGAGGTGATGATAGCACATTAGAGTGAATGTTATTAGCAGTGCCAATATGGGGGTGTGATTATCGTTGAAAGGGCAAGTTTAGGGCTGTGTATATCACTAGAAGAAAAGCTAAAGGATGACTCATGGGACTATATAGCATAATGAACCCTGTTGCAGATGATGAGTATGGTTAACAGTACAAATATAAGAATGTTCTGTGAATCAGAACAAATGTACATTAATATTACAAGATGTTAATAATAGGGTGAGCTGAAATGCACCTAAAGCAAACAATGGACTATAGTGAGCGGTAATATATTAGTATTTTTTCATCAATTGAAAAAAAGAATTATCATGTGACAGAAACCAGACACACAGGACTGCATATTGTTTGACTTCATTTATATAAAATGTAAATATAAATAAGTGTATTGAGATGGAATTAGATTAGCAGATATGTATGGCAGGGAATGGATAGAGGGATGGAAAGGTAATGCTAAGGGGTGGGGGGATTCTTTTTGGAGTAATGAATATAATCTAACATTGACTAAGGTGATGAATACACAAGTCTGTGATTATACCAAAAGCCATTGAATGTACATTTTGGATAGATTGTATGGAATATTAATAAAATTGTTTAAAAAAATCAATGTGCCAAGCACTGTGCTAGACCCTAGGAATATGATGGTAACAAAACCGACATCAGTTTATGGAATTTAAAATCCAGTAGATTGAGAGTGTAGAAGGAAGGGAAATCTAGACGTTTAAATTTACTATGGCAGATAGGCAAATAAAAACAGAAAGCAAGCCTTAGTAGCAATTACAAATGTACTTAGAGGGTGATGAAAAATACAAATATATCAATTATATTTAAGTTAAAGTGGTGAAATCTTATGAATAAAGAGCCACTGACTGAATTAAGAACAAATCTAACAATCTGTTGCTTAAAGAAACACATGTAAAAATGAAAGTCGTATGTAAACTAAATGAGGGGCTTAAGTTATGTGAAAAATTGCTCTCCTACAAAATGTAATGAAGTTCTACAGTATAAATACCCTAATTCCACTTGATGAACAGATAGTTTATACATAAGAAAATTCAGACATTTAATTATCTGATGGGACAATGGACAATTTTCCTAGCAATATAAGAAAAAAATAATAAATTGAACTATCCTCTCAGCAGCATTACTCACAATTTCAACTAATGAAAGTAAATTAATGTTATAAAGTTCAATGCTAGCAATAAGCAGAAATATGTATTCATATTCCTAGTGGCATCATGAATGGGTTTTATTTTTCTGGAGACAATAGGAAATACTGCAATGAGAACTATAGATTGTTCCTATCCTTTGTTCTGGTAACTCTACTAAATCTCAAGGAAATACCCTCCAAAGAGGGCAGAAAGGTATTTTTTTTTACAATAATGCTCATATTGACACTTTTAATATATATTTTTTAAATTAGAAAAATAATCCAAATCCTAAGGGTTAAAGGATTAACCAAAGAAGCATGGGATGTTGGCTTACCTACAGCTATTAAAATAGCAGGCAGACTTCTGTAGCTGACAAAGTAGGAGCAGACAGTCCAGAATTACCTCCCCCCAATGAATAACTAGAAAAATAGGTATTCAGATATCTGAAAAATAGATTTGCAGATATTGAACGACAGGCAGAAATGGACATTTTTTTTTTTGGTAAGATTTATTTATCCTCCCCCCCGCCCATTGCTTTTGTGCTCGCTGTCTACACTCTGTGTCCATTTGCTATGTGTTCTGTGTCTGCTTGTCTTCTCCTCAGGCAGCTAAGGCAGCACCGGGAACCAATCCTGGGAACTTCCGGAGTGGGAGAGAAGTGCTCAATCTCTTGAGCCGTCTCAGCTACCTGGTCTGCTGCGTCTCTTGTCTCTCCTCTGTATTTCTTGTTGTTGCGTCATCTTACTGCACCAGCTCTCTGCTCGGGCCAGCACTTAGCATGGGCCCACTCTCCGCTTAGGTCAGCTCACTGCACGGGCCAGCGTGCCTTCACCAGGGGGCCCTGGGAGTCGAACCCTGGACCTCCTATATGGTAGGCGGGAGCCCAATCATTTGAGCCACATCCACTTCCCTCCAAGGCTTTCTGCCTGGAGCTTGTAGTTCCCGGAGAGCAATCCCAGACTCAGTCCAGCAATTTGTCTGAGTTGAGGAGATAGACCGAGGTTCTGAGAGGCAGGCAAGGCTAGAATTGGCAGAGAAGCATACCCAGGGAAGAGAGCTACATTGATAAAGGGCTTCAGAAATTTGGATAGAGGTTCTCAAGTTTTTGGCTGAAAACCATTGAGTTTATCCATAGGGTGAAATTCCATGAGGCCAGACAAGAACAACTTCCAAGGAAAAGACAATTAACAGAGACGTATATGAAAAATAATTCCCAGACATTACACGGGGTAAAGAAATATCTGAGTTGTCTCAAGCCAGACTGACAGGCCTTGAGAAAATTCAAGGTATTAAGTAGAACCCCTAGAAAGGGTACATCTTGAATAAAGGGTACAATAGACCCACCCTCAATGACTGTTAAAAACAAACCTCAAAAGGGTAAGTTTAATCACAAGTAATGTAACAGCCTGCCTGAGAATGCTCAACACCTCTTCAAGGAATACAGCACTCAATGGTGTAAAATTCAAATTATCCAGCATCAAATTAAAAATTGCTAGACATATAAAAGGCAAGAAAATGTGAATAACCAGAAAAATCAGTCAATAGAACACATACCCCATAATGACAGAGATAACGGATTAGCAGACAAGCACCTATTATAAATATGCCCCATATTCTCAAGGATATAAAGAAAAACCTGATCAAGGTAAGGGAAAAAAAGGAAGATTTTTTAAAAACCCAAATGGAATTTACAGAGATGAAAAATAAAATGTCTGAAATGAAAATTTCACTGGGGTGGGATGAGTAGCAGAAAAGACATTGCAGAATTAACAATCAATGAATCTGAAGACATAGCAATAGAAACTATCCAAAATGAAGCACTCACAGAAAAAAAAATGACTGAAAAAAAAATGAACAAAGCATTGATTATGAATGGGACAACATCAAGTGGTGTCCTAGAAAGGGGGTGGGGACAGAAGAAATGTTTAAAGGAGTAACGGCCAAGTAATAGCCACGTGTTTACAAATGTGAACCAAAGATTTTAGACAAAAGAAGATGAAAGAATTTACCACCAGCAGACCTACAGTACAGGGAATTTTAAAGAAGTTCTTCAGGCAGAAGGAAAATGAGGCCAGATGTTTGTAGGAACAAAGAGTACTGGAAATGGCAAGTGAATGGGTAAACATTAAATTTTTTTCTCACTTATTGTTTCTTTAAAGGATGATTGACTGCTAAAGCAAAAAATAATAGCGCTCTATCGTACCATTTATAACATGTAAAACAAAATGTGGACAACAATAGCATAAGGAAAGGAGGAGTAATAGAATGACCACAAATTCTTCCAGAAAATACAAGGAACACCTCTCAGGTCACGTTATGAGGCTAGCATTACCCTAACACCAAAACCAGACAAAGGCATTGCAAGAAAAGAATACTGGGGCAATATTTCCCAATTTCCCATGAACATATATGCAAAAATCCTTGGTGAAATATTAGCAAATGGACTACCTCAATCTGATAAAGGGCATCTACAAAAAAACTGCAGGTTGCTTCATGTATTATAGTGAAAAATTGAATGCTTTTCTCCTAATCACCTCTATTGAACCTTGTATTAGAGGTCATAGTCAGTGCAATAAATTTTTTTAAAAAGTGTATTGGAGGCATTTCCTATGGGCTTACTATAAAGCTGCAGTAATTAAGGTAGTGTGCGATCTACTTTCTGTCTTTATGATGTCGGTATAACAAGAGACATCTGGATCAAAGGAACAGAATAAAGAGTCCGGAAAGAGAGCCGCACACATGTGGTCACTTGCTTTTTGAAAAAGGCACCAAGGTGGTTCAATAGGAAAACTACAGGTTTTTCAACAAATGATACTGGAACGTTATCTATATGGTCTGGACTCTGACACTTATTTCATACCATATACAAAAATTAACTCCAAATCGATACAGGCTTAGATATAAAAGCAAAAACGATAACACTTCTAGAAGAAAACATTGGAGAAAATCTTGGAGACTTTAGGCTAGACAAAGATTTCTTATGGAGGACACAAAAGACCCAACCATAAAATAAAAATTTGAAATTCATCAATATTAAAACCTTTTGTTCTTTGCAAGGTGCTGTTTAGAAAATGAAAAAGCAAGCCATTAGACTGGGAGAAAACATCTGCAAAACACATTTCTGATAAAGGACTTTATCTGGAATTTATAAAGAATCCTTACAATTCAATAATAAGAGCAACAATCCAATTTTTAAAATGGCAATAGATTTGAAGAAACACTGCTCCAAAGAAGATATGGAAATATGAATATAAAATTGTGAAGTGATAAATGTACATGAATGTATAATTCATTTATATACAATGGAAAGAATCAGAAATGGATCAGAAAATGGTTTCAAGTTCAATATCCACTGCAATTTTTTTTTCAAAGACTTATTTTATTTATTTATGTCTCCCCACCCCCTCGTTGTTTTGCATTCGCTGTGTCTGTTTGTTGTGTGCTGGTCTTCTCTTTTTTTTAGGAGGCACTGGCAACCGAACCCGGGGCCTCCTATATGGGAGGGAGATGCCCAGTTGCCTGAGCCACCTCCGCTCCCTGCTTTGTTGTGTCTCTCATTGTGTTTCCTCACTGCGCCTCTTGGTTGCATCACCTCACCGCGTCATCTTGTTGCATCAGCTCGCCATGCCGGCCCGTCCCATCAGCTCACTGTCCTGCACGTCTTTTCCAGGAGGCATGGGGAACAGAACCCGGACCTCCCATGTGGTAGGTGGGAGCTCAGTCGCCTGAGCCACATCCGCTTCCCACTGCAATTTTTAAAATACAGTTTTTTTGACATAAAAATTTTAGGAAAGTATTATTTAAATAGATAATAGAAAATCACTGATTTTGGTGACAGGATTTCCAACATTCACCAGGTGGCCACTCCCCAGTGTGTAAGCTCAAAAGTGAAAAATGCAGATGTGGGAATATCACACGAATATAATTTTAGAGCTTGCAGAATTTCAAAAAGAATGGTATATTGATGCTTACCTGTCTGATAGTTTTTAGCTCCAGGTTTATTTCTATAAGGAGAATAAAGTCTATTCCTTCTAGAAGGAGTAAAGGAATTAGGAGTAACTTTTGGTTCAAGTGATGACAGGCACTTCATTGTCTAAAGCACACAGATGGCATTTAAAGAAGGAACTGGCGTTTGGATTGGGCTTCTGATGGAGACATCCGTCTGGGGACATTAAGAATAGCACAGCAGAAGACTCTCTCTGCCGTGTTGCTCCAGCATTGTCTCAATCACAGACCCAAAACGAGATTTGCTCACTTTCCTTGTTTTGCAGTATTGCTGGGATTCTCTGTTCTTGCCCACAAGGGTGAAGCCGATGGATGCTTCCAGCAAGGGGTGCTGGCTTTGGGCTAAGTGCTGTCAGAACACACAGAAGATTGTTTGAAAATGTGGCCCGTTCCCCAATGCCAACTGGGATTGCAGCTCAAGTGCAGGGATTGGTGTTCTTTTATGGACCCATGGAGTCCCCAGACTCCCACAAAAGGTGGATCACTTTATTCCATGCTCCCTGTTCCCGTTACTGGTGTTTCTGTCTGAAAAGAGACATTGCCCATGAGGGAAGGCCTGGCCTGTCTACCAAGTAGTATCTTTTTTTTTTTTAACTTTATTTTGTACATTTAATAGTTGAAAATATAAACAATTAAAAACTAAAACGTAAACACAGATGAATAAATGTATACATTTCTCAATTGTAATGGATACCTATAAATTTTTTTTGAATCAAACAATATGTTACACAATATATTTGGCTCATAGTGACGCCTTCATACAGTATTTTTCCTTTTGTGTCTGGGCAAGCAGCGTCTTAACAAGCCTTTTGAGACTAATGTGATGTGGAAAGAACATGGGGTTTGGACCTTGACTCCCTCACGTACTACCTTTGTGGTGACTTAACCTCCCTGAGCCTCAGTGTCCCCATTGGTAAAACTGGGATAGTACAAGTTCCACAATCCTTGTTTGAAACCCTTGGTCAGATGTGTTATGGAATTAAGAATTTTTCAAATTTTAGAAAAGTAATACTGTGCCAATAGCATGTATAACCTGATATCCCAGCAGGGTCTGGGGCTGTGCCCTACAATAACATACATTAATATTTCTGTAAGAAAAATGTATGAATAGTCAAAGTAGGATAAATAAAGACTATAATTAGTCTTGTGTCAGTTCAGGTCAGGTTTTGCTGCCAAATGAGTTGGCTACAAACCTATGAAAAGATGTTTGGTTTTCAGGATTTTGTGAATTTCAGACTTGCAGATAAGGGAGTACAGACTTGTATATATATATATATATATATGCAAGGCCACTGCTAGCCCTTAAGGCTTTTGTACAAATTAGAACAATACCTTCTGGGTGGTCACAGCTCCTGCGCTCATTACTTTGCAAGCTGAGTAAGAAAAAGGCATTCCTTCCCTCAGGGCAAATGTCAGCTGACTGCCCCATCCTCAGCCAGGTGCCTTTGTGCAGTGCACAACACACAACCAGACTCAGAGGCCCTAATTATACCCATATCTCAGGACTGTCGGATGTAAGATGACCCCCCTCCACCTCCAAAGCCACTTCGTTGCCTCAGACTCTCTTGTGCTCTAGCCCAGCACTCCTCAGATGTGCACTGCATACAAGTTACCAGGGGATCTTCTTAAAGTGCTGGTTCCAGTTCAGGAGGGCCGGGGTGGGGCCTGGGAGTCTGCATTTCCAGTGCTGTCCATGTTGCTTGTCCATGGACCACACTTTGAGGAGTCAAGTTCTAGACCCACTTAAACATCTGCCCTTGGACATTCCACCGGAACCTTAATTCAGTGTGTCTTCCCTCCGACCTGCTTCTGCCTCTACTTACCTGCATGCCAGGAACAGCCCCAGCCACTGCTTCCCGAGCCAGGAGTGGAGCAACCCTCCTTGAATCCTCGTTTTCCTCTTCCTCACTCTGCACCCCCATTCAGTTACTCACTGTCACAGATTCTACCCCCTCAAATGTTTCTCCTACCCGGGGATTCCCAACCTTCGTGCTGTTGACACTTTGAGCCAGACAATTCTTTTTTGTGTGTGAGGGTCTGTCCACGGGTGGGGGAGGGGGCAAAACCGATGCCTCTCGAGCACCTCTGCTCCAATCCCTCACCTTCTCTCCACCTCTGCCACCGACTTGGCTCACTTCTTCCCCAGGGAGACCTGGGTGTTTCCTCTGCGTGTGCGTGTCAGCAAGCCTGTGTGATCCGTGAACATTTCTGTCTTCCCCACTTGATCATGAGTCCTAAGACTTTCCTGTACAGGCATCCTGCACAGGCACTGACCATAGGCAGGCGCTTAATACATACTTGAATGAATGAATGAATGTGTCCCCCAATAGCTGCCGGTTCCAAGCAAGGACGGGGAAGCTCAGGATGGTCAGCTCACAGGAGCTCTGCCCCAGGGCTGGAATTCCGCCTGTGAGCGTCTGCAGGGAGCTCCGCTATGCGGGGAGCTCTGAGGATCACAGCCCTGACAGACCTCCAAGGCTGTCTCTGCCCCCTGTACTCCCACCTGCCCTTTAGCCTTCTCTCTTACCCTCCCTTTGTCTGGCCTCTGGAAAGATCATTCATCCTAGTGAAAGGAGTCCATCCCCACTGCTGCTCACCCCAGAGTGCCCTGCTGCAGGACCACGAAGCCTTTGCTCTGAGCATCTGTCCTGGAAACTTGATTGGGGGCTTATATTTGAAACCAATGCTTGCTTGTTCGGTCCAGAGCGTCATACTATTTATGGCTTATCCTTTCCATTCAGCAGTCACATGGTCCCATCTGAGACCCCCCAATTTGAATTTCACTTTTGCCATTTGACTTTCTAAGCAGTTTCTTCTAAATTTCAGCATAAGCGGTCCAGCTGTTTTTGTAAGATGCTATACTAGACAAGATAGGTAGAAACTTAATTTATTTGGACAGCTTTTCCAGGTTTCTGTGACTATTTTAGCTTGAACTTTGCCCTTTAAAACGTCCTCTGGTTCTTTTGTTTTATCCTGTTTTAATGTCTTTTAATTGTACTTAACCAGCTTTTGTCAACTTGCCTGAGGTTTTAATCTCTACCTATATCTCTTCACAGCACCATGGTTCCCCAGGTTTAGACTTCTGGTCTCCTTCCAAATTTGTAGCCCCCCTGGGGCAAGTGATGCCCCTTTCTGTGTAATGAGCTGGGAGTCCACCAAGCCAGGGTTTGAATCCTGGCTCTGCTACTTATTAGATGAGTAATTTGGGACATGTTACTTAACCACTCTACACTTCTGCTTCCTTATCTTTAAAAAGGGCACAGGTATAATCTACTTTGTTGGTTGTTGTGAGGACTAAATGGAAAACATTTAACACATTGAGTGGCATATAATAAACTATATAATAATCGTAAAAGTTGGCTATTTTTATGGCCAACTTTATGAAATTATATATTTTTGGAAAAGACCACATTAAAAGCAAACAGTGCTAAGCCACCTAGATGAACCTGTGCTCATTGAGCAGAGCTCAGCATGAAGGAATCGTTCCTATAGCCAGAGTTACTTTTTTCATCTCTTCT
This sequence comes from Tolypeutes matacus, assembly GCA_026826555.1. Taxonomy (NCBI): domain Eukaryota; kingdom Metazoa; phylum Chordata; class Mammalia; order Cingulata; family Chlamyphoridae; genus Tolypeutes; species Tolypeutes matacus. Next base: position 1,552,172 of record JAKSZT010054303.1, on the reverse strand, counting down.
TTTTTTTTTTTTTTTTTTTTTTTTAACCAAGGACATAAAGGACCTTTATTAGAAAACTACAAACCATTGCTAAAACAAAGTGAAGAAGACTGAAATAAGTGAAATAATATTCTTTTTTTTTCCATATTGCATTTTTTAAAATTTTTATTTTGTACATTTAATAATTTAATATTTTGTACATAAGCAATTAAAAACTAAAATGTAAACACAGATGAATAAATATATACATTTCTCAATTAAATGAAATGTATACATGTAAATTTTTTTGTTGTTGTTGTTTTTGTGTGTGTGTGTGTGAATCAAACAATATTTTACACAATATATTTGATTCATAGTAATGCATTCATACAGTATTTGTCCTTTTGTGGCTGGCTTGCTTCACTCAACATAATGTCCTCCAGGTTCATCCATGTTGCCATATGCCTTATGACTTCATTTCTTCTTACAGTTGCATAATATTCCATCGTGTGAATAGACCACAGTTTGTTTATCCATTCATCTGTTGTGTCCAACTTTTGGCAATGGTGAATAATGTGGCCATGAACATCGGTGTGCAGATGTCTGTTCGTGTCACTGCTCTCAGTTCT